>JAJKFI010000103.1:499314-535521 GCA_029204185.1 Lerista edwardsae | reverse complement strand
GACAACAAGATGCTTGCATCCTGTGGCCACTCCCTTGCACTCGGTACCAGTAGCCCACCACCTTTGTAAGGAGGTTGCACAATCCATCACGGCCTATAGCCCACGATGGACCCTTCCTCCAGAAATCCGTCCAACCCCCTCTTAAAGGCATCCAGACCAGATGCCATCACCACCTCCTGTGGCAAGGAGTTCCACAGATTAACTACCCGCTGGGTAAAAAAGTACTTCCTTTTATCTGTTTTAACTCTCCCAACCCTCAGTTTCACTGGATCTGACTTCCAGGATAAGTGTGTTTAGGACTGCAGCTTTTCAGGCCATTCAGAAGTGACTGTGCTAGAATGTGCCTTTCTTCTGCTGTCCGTTAACCAGTGAAGGGCTTCTATTGGAACGAAAGCTGTAGTGGCAGTTAAATTTGAAAAGTGGTCTAGAATTAGGAAAAGGAAATCAGGAGCTGGAGATTGGCAGGTTGCACTGGAATAAAAACATGCATTTTGTTTGGCCTTCTGCTTTTGTCAGAATTTGAGTCCTTGTTTTGTTTTCCCTTCCTGCTCAGAACCCCTGTCCAGAGTCTGGTGCCTCTTTCCTGTCTCGGATCACGTTCTGGTGGATCACGGGGTAAGAACTCCTCGCTTCCCGGCTCAGTTTCCGTGGGGAGCTTCTCCCGGGCCCCTTCCACGTCCGCCTTTTCCTTTTGCCCTCTTTCCTGTAAAATACGCAATGCGGCCTTCATACTGAAATGTTTGGAGACCTCAGTTCTAGGACTGTCATCCTTTTGGCCCAGGGTCCACATTAGAAGGTTAACCACATCGCTTCCGGTGGGTCCCAGACAGATCGTCGCCCTAAAAAGTGGGTCCCAGTGCTAGAGAGTTCGAGAGCCGCTGAAATAACAAATTATTAGTGGCGTTCAGTTGCGGCCCCTGCCCTGGTTGTCTGCGTTGGCTTCTACTGTTGTGTAACCGTCACACTTTTGTTATGTCGGAAGCATTTTAAAGCGGGGTGTTGGTTGCAGCCTGGCTCGAGCCTAAGATGTTATTAACGGAAAACTGTCCCTTTCCGACCCAGGTTGATGATTCAGGGCTATCGGAAGCCTCTGGAAGCAAAAGATTTGTGGTCGCTGAACAAGGAGGACAGGTCTGAAGAAGTGGTGCCGGGCTTGGCGAGAAACTGGGCCAAGGAGTACGCGAAGGCAAAGAAGTACGTTTTTGTTAATATAAGCTGTTGGTCGACAACAGGGTCTGGTGGTGCATATTAATGCCACCTCTGGTACCTGTGCTGGCCTCTCTGACTCCAAGAGTGACCCAAACGTAGTTCACGGTGTCCCTTGTGCCGGTCTAACTCTGCTGGCTAAACTCCAGGTTAGGACTGCGCCCACAATTGTTCATATTGGTATTGAAACGTTGGATTGTGTCTGACAAGTAGTCAAAGCCTTCACAAAGGCCTGAGACAAAAGGGCCTGGAATGTAGTGTCTTCAGTGTCTAATTTGGGGGAAACAGTTGGAGTAAAATTGCACTCGCCCCCATATAATTTCCTTGCTCAAGTTACCTTCTAAAATTCCATTCAATCTCTTGTAGAACCAGTTCTGATGGTGCATTGTTAACAAGTGAGGCCGCTTTTCTGTCCTTGAAAATGATGGTCTCTTTCCTACTCTGGGGGAAAAAAAATGCTGCCTTTGTCCTTGATTGTTCCTCTTTTAAGGAACCAGATATGTTATTGTCAGAAGTAGAAAGGGTTCTGTCTCATGCAATCTACCACGTATTCAAGAACAACCCAACAAACCGTGCAGCTCTGAGTTCCTGCAGGAACTGTTGTGGCCTGGAGTTCAGTGGGCTCTAGCCCAGGAGAACCTGGGAAACCAGTTTTAGCCTTTGAAGGCCTTTCTAGCCCTTGGTTGCGTTGGTCCAGCAGGCCGGCGTGACTTTACTGCTGGGAGGAGCTGCGCTTGGACAGCTCGGGGGGTTACAGCAAAGCGTAGCAGGGACGTGGATGTAGGCAGGGTGACAGTGTGGTGGACTGTTGAGTGCCGAATTGTGCCCGCTCCCCTCCCCTCTCCCCAGACTCCCGATGCCCATGCTGTACTCCCCCAAGAAGCCCCCCAAGCTGAGCAGCTCCACCAAGGACGTGACGGAGGAGGCCGAGGCTCTGATCATCAAGCCTTCCCAAGCGGACAAGGAGCCCTCCCTCTTCAAGGTGCTGTACAAGACCTTCGGGCCCTACTTCCTCATGAGCTTCCTCTTCAAGGCCTTCCACGATCTTATGATGTTCTCCGGACCGGAGATCTTAAAGTGAGTGTCGCCCTTAAAGTGAAGGGACTCCATCCCTTCGCAGTAGCCGATAAGTCTGATCGCTCGGTCTGCCGGACCGATTTTGACTGCGACCGGTCTCCTTCTCTCGGAGTGGCTTCCGTGGGCTTCAGGGCCCGATCGGGAGGAGCCGCGGTCTTCCGGGGCAGGCTGTGACTCTTCTGCCTCGGGACCCCTCCCGGTCTCCCATGCAGCCCCCTCCCGCAGCTCCTGTGGAGTCCGTGTGGCACTTGATTCCCCCTTGATGGCGGGGTTGTTGGCTTTGAAGCAGCCCAATTGCCCTGCAGCGATGGCTGCTCTGCCCTTTCTCCAGGGGCCAGAGTGGGGCTCTGTGGGGCTGCTTGTGTACAACAGCCCTGTTGGGCAGGCCAGGGCTGGAGAGGCTGAAGCAGAACTGCCGTGCTCAGGGTTGGGCCTGGAGCAGGACTCGAACCCAGGCCCCAAGCGCAGAGTCCCGGGTCTGCTCATGCCCCTGCGCCGGCTTTTTTCTCCAGGCTGCTCATCAACTTTGTCTACGACCGCGACGCCCCCCGCTGGCAGGGCTTCCTGTACACGGGGCTGCTCTTCCTCTGCGCCTGCCTGCAGACCCTGGTCCTCCACCAGTACTTCCACATCTGCTTCGTGTCGGGGATGAGGCTGAAGACCGCCGTGATCGGGGCCGTCTATCGGAAGGTAGCCGTCCTGCCCGCTCAGCTCCCACCAGGGGGCGCCGCCGCGTGACGGAGCGTTTGGCTCGAAGCTCTCGCCCTGAGCCCGGCTTATCCTCCGGCCAAATCCCGTCCCGGCATCTCAGCTGCTGCCGCCCCGGAAGCAGACCGTGGCCAGGGGGCTGGTCGCCCTTTTGCAAACGGCACACTCGGGATTACGGAAGCAGTCGGTGCCCCTGGAGCTCCTTCCTCTGGGGAAACGGGCCTGGCTGCTCCCGCGGGATCAGGTTCTTAACTTGCTTAAAACGCTGCTTATGCTGTAGCAGGAAAACCGGTCCAGCAAGCTGGGAAGAATCGGGTAGTATTTCTGTCCCCCTTCCTGAGTGTCCAGAGTGCTTCAGAGGCCTTAGCTCAGTGGTTCTCAGACGTCTTAGCACCAGGACCCACTTTTTAGAATGACAGTCTGTCCAGGACCCACCAGAAGTGATGTCGTGGCCGGAAGCGATGCCAGAGCCCGCTGCTTTCCTGGGTGGCTTCTCAGCCGCTCCCCAATAGCAAAGTGAATCGGAAAGAAAAAAAAGAGTATTTGCAACCTTGATAGGAGCAAAACAACCACACAGCCCCTCCCCTTCCCAGCATCCTGTTCTTTCAACATGGCTGCAACCTACTGGTGGGTCATGACCCACAGTTTGGGCACTGTTTGATTGTTGTCCTCAGGGCAGTCCAGGAAGGGGGAGTATTATTGTCCCCGTGATGCAGATGGGCAAGACTGAGGCTGGGAAGTCCCCTGCCAGAAATTGGCCAGCAGGTCACATCCCTTCCCCGGGCAAGGCAGGCTTCCGTTTGAGAGCCGTTCAACACTCGCTGCTCACTGCCTCCCGCCTGCTCCTCAGCCCGGACGTGGCGATGCAGCGCTGCCGGGGGCCTCTCCCCCGTCCTCCTCACCCCCCCCTTTTGCGCACCCGGCGGAGACGGCTGGCGGAAGCGTCTTCGGGCCGCAGCGGATCCGCCGGCCGCTCACGGGGCTCGCCTGTTGTCTCCCGTTGCCGTGTCCAGGCCTTGGTCATCACCAACTCGGCCCGGAGGACCTCCACGGTCGGGGAGATCGTCAACCTGATGTCCGTCGACGCCCAGCGGTTCATGGACTTGGCCACCTACATCAACATGATCTGGTCCGCGCCCCTCCAGGTCATGCTGGCGCTGTATTTGCTGTGGCAGGTAAGGCGGGGCGCGGGGGTGCGCGTGCGTGTCCCCTTCCAGAGCCCCCTGCTGTCCTCCAGGGCAAATGGGTTGTGCGTCCGTCATTCCACATTCTAATCTTGTGCAGAAGATTTAGTCGAGAGGGTGAATGCCTCCGTTTGCCTGAAGATAAGAGCTGAAAATCTGAAGGCTGCCAGTTCAGGACAGCCGGAAGTCTCTGTGAGCGGCAGACCTTGTTAATTGCGACTGATTAACAGCTGAGCTGTCACTGACTGCCTTGTGAGAGGGGGAGTTGTGCTGAAGTTCAGCTGCTTCTCTGGTGGGAGCAGGGAAGCCACTTATCAGCCAGCAAGAAGACAAACGGGTGGCCAGAAAGAAGGACTAAATCCAGAAAGATCCATCTATATGTGTGTAGTTCTTGTAAGATAGAATGTTTCTGTAACATTGTAAAAACCTTTGGGTTTAGAGTCTGCCTATGTAAACTGCCTTAAGTTATAGTCATCAGATAAATCTGGTGACCTAAGAAAGGCGGTATATAAATCCAAGTATTATTATTATTAGAACCTGGGCCCCTCGGTGCTGGCCGGTGTGGCGGTGATGCTGCTCCTGGTTCCGGTGAACGCCGTGATAGCCATGAAAACCAAAACCTACCAGGTAGGAGAGCTGCTGACCATGGGGGGGGGAGGGTTGCAGGGGAGGGGTTAGGGTTGGGCCGGAGATGAGCTGGTGGTGGCTGCTGCAAATCCCACCTGCTGCATTGTGATTAGTCTGTGGAACTCCTTGCCACTGGATGTGGGGGGGGTGGCATCTGGCCCAGGTGCCTTTAAAAAAAAAAGCGATTGAATGGATTAATGGAGGAAAACGCGAGTTCTGTCTCGTATTGCGCAGCCAAACCCTCCTGCGTTTCCAGCTCTCCCGGCTGCAGGAAACTCTCGTGCCAGCCGCAGGTTTGTGCAGAAAGCTCCACCATGAGGCTGCCCCTGATCTGCGTGTGTGTGTGTGGGGGGGGTGTTGCGTTTGGGGTCGTTTCCAGGTGGCTCACATGAAGAGCAAAGACAACCGGATCAAGCTGATGAACGAGATCCTGAACGGGATCAAAGTGCTGAAGCTCTACGCCTGGGAGCTGGCCTTCAAGGAGAAGGTCCTGGGCATCCGGCAGGAGGAGCTGAAGGTGCTCAAGAAGTCTGCCTACCTGGCCGCCGTGGGCACGTTCACCTGGGTCTGCGCACCGTTCTTGGTGAGCACCTCTGCAGGGAGCTTCTCCCAGCAGCCCTGAAGGGGGGGGCCTTGGGGGGCTGCACGGCTCGGCTCACCCCCTTGCGTGCCAGAAAGCTGCCCCGCCACGAGACTCCCTGTGGGATGGACTCGGGCAAGCCGGTGTTTGCCTAGCCTGGGGGACAGTGGACGGCGGAGTCCCGCTTGCGTCCAGGAAGCCGTCCTTTGATGTCCTTACAAGCAAGAACATGACCGGAGCCCTGTGGCAGGGGCTGGGGAGGGGGGGGGCTTTTGCCCCAGGACGTCAGAGTCCCTGCCCTGGGGGCTGACAATAGAAGGCACAGTTTGGACCCTGCCCTCGCCTCATGCCAAGCGGGAAGGACTTCCCCGGCAAGCCCAGCCTCCGATCTCTTCTCCAGGTGGCCTTGTCCACGTTTGCCGTTTACGTGACGGTGTCCGACAAGAACGTCCTGGACGCCCAGAAGGCCTTTGTCTCGCTGGCCCTGTTCAACATCCTCCGCTTCCCGCTGAACATCCTCCCCATGGTCATCAGCAGCATGGTGCAGGTGGGCCTTTGGGGGGCCTCCCTGGGAGAGTTGGAACACACACAAGAAAAACCCTCCTTTTCCCGGCGTGCAGTTAGTCTGCAGAACTCCCTGCCACAAGAGATGGCGATGGCGTCTGGCCTTGGATGCCTTTATAAGGGGATTGGACAAATGCATGAAGGGAAAACTCCCTTCGCAAGGTCACAAGCTATGACAGGGATGCCCAGTCTGAGATCAGCTGTAGTCGCTCATCATGAGGGTCCGGGGAGGAATTCTTTGCTGTCGTCCAAATTGGCCGTGGATGGCGGGTTTACTTTTTTTGGCTAAACCCAGACTGGCGAGGGAGAGATGGTGTGTGCAGTAGGCTCCCTACCTTAAAAACTGGTCACTCGTGCTCAGTGGAGTCAATCCCCACCCCAGGCCAGCGTCTCCCTGAAGCGGCTGCGCGTGTTCCTTTCTCACGAGGAGCTGGATCCGGACAGCATCGTCAGAGGCTCCATCAAAGAGTGTGAGTGTCAGCAGATGAAGCCACAGTCACTACCCATGACCCCCCCCCCAATTAAATAATAAATAAAAGCCGAATAAAATATTTTACGAATTTGGGGGCTTTTTAAAATAAAAACGAGAGGTGCGGAAAGAGGCGTTGCGTGTTTGCATTTCATTCTCCCCTCTACGGCCCGCTTCTCCTTGTGGCTGCCCGAGCTGCTCTCCGAGGGTGCCCTGTGCTAACGCCGTCTCTCCCTCCGCCCTTTGCCAGCCGACGGCCACAGCCTGGTTGTGAAGAACGCCACCTTCAGCTGGTCCAGGAGCGACGCCCCCTGCCTGACCAAGTAAGGGGTGCGCCTTGTCCGCGGCTCCCCTCCCCTCTCAGATGGGCCCAGGTGGTTGCGAGCGCTCGTCATAACCGCTCTGGCTTGGCTTGATGCTTCGGCCCTTTCCCGGCCGTGCGCTGGGCGGCCAGACCTGGGGGGGGGGGGGGCTTCTGCAGTTGCCTCTCCGGAAGGCAGCCACAGGGGCAGGCAGGGGAGACGAGGCCCTTCCTCCCCAGGCTGATTCCCCGACGTAAATGGCCCGCCCTCTTCTCCTTCTTCTTCCTTTCAGCATTGATTTTGCCGTTCCAGAGTGCCGCCTGGTGGCGGTGGTGGGGCAGGTCGGCTGTGGGAAGTCCTCGCTGCTGTCGGCACTGCTCGGGGAGATGGACAAGCGGGAAGGACACGTCTCTCTGCAGGTACCGCCGGGCCGAGTCCTCTTCGAGAAGGACGAGCCACAAGCAGAGAAACTGGCGGGCCTTGGGTGGGCCTCACGGAGGGCCCTCCCGGCTGATCCCTGCTCAGAAGCCAGTTTGCGTTTGTGCCCTGGAGGCAGACGAGGGCCGTTCGCTCCAAGTTTGGGATCCGGAAGGAGCCTCCTCCCTGCTCTGACGGCTGGCGACGCCAGGCATGTCCCCGTGGCCCTGTAGCTGCCTAGAAGGTCTGCCGCGTGGGGCCTGGGACATCCTGGCGGCTCCATGGGGCACGTGCCCTTGGAAGGCCTGGGTTAGGTGCAGGGAGCTGAGTGAGGGTGGCAGAGACCCCAGAGGAGCCTGGGAGTGGGCCGGCAGGCAGCCAGGCAGCGCAAGTGAGGACGATGATCGCCAAGCTGATTTGGGCGGAGGACGGGTGGCCTCTCAGGGACCTCGGACGGGCTGCTCTGTGCTTCTGGCATCTGGAACGGCCGTCTCATAAGAACCTAAGAAGAGCCCCTATGCTGGATCCGGCCAAAGGCCCACCTAGTCCAGCTTCCTGTATCTCACAGTGGCCCACCAGGTGCCCCAGGGAGGCACGAGACAACAAGATGCTTGTATCCTGTGGCCACTCCCTTGCACTCTGAAGTAGCCCACCACCAATGTAAGAGGGTTGCACAATCCATCATGGCCTATAGCCCACGACGGACTTTTCTTCCAGAAATCCGTCCAATCCCCTCTTAAGGGCATCAAGACCAGATGCCATCTCCACCTCCTGTGGCAAAGTGTTCCACAGATTGACCACCCGCTGGGTAAAAAAGTACTTCCTTTTATCTGTTTTAACTCTCCCAACCCTCAGTTTTAGCGGATACCCCCCTGGTTCTGGTGTTTTGAGAGAGGGAAAATGACATCCCTCTATCGACTCTGTCCCTTCCGTGCATAATTTTGTATGCCTCAATCGTGTCTCCCTCCTGCGCAGGGCTCCGTGGCCTACGTCCCGCAGCAGGCCTGGATCCAGAACGCGACCCTGGAGGAGAACATCCTGTTTGGCAGGGAGGCCCGCGAGAGCCAGTACCAGCGGGTGATTGAGGCCTGCGCCCTCCTGCCCGACCTGGAGCTCTTCCCTTCCGGGGACAAGACGGAGATAGGAGAAAAGGTATTTGGGCATCGCCAGGTTGAGCAGCCTGGGCGTGGCAGCACCCTGTTCTCGTTCCTTGCGCGTGGCCCGGAGCGTGGAAATTTGCAGCCCTGGTTGCGGGAAGGGCCACAAGCGAAGCTCGCCAAGATCTGCTGCCTTTGGGGCATCTCTTGTGGCAGGGAGTTCCACAGACTAATTGCATGCTGGGAAAAGGGGTTTTTTCCTTGTGTGTGTTTGTGTTTATTCCTTGCCAACTTTTGGACGACGTGGAAACACGAGTTGTTTCTGTTGTGATGAAGTTAGCCCTTCCCAGGGGTGACAAACACGCTGATGGGGGGGGGGTTGGTGTCCGCCTCCCCCTCACCTTCTGCGGTCCTTCCTTTAGGGTGTGAACCTGTCCGGGGGGGCAGAAGCAGCGGGTCAGCCTGGCTCGGGCCGTCTACTGCAACGCCGACGTCTACCTGATGGACGACCCCTTGTCGGCCGTCGACGCACATGTCGGGAAGCACATCTTCGAGAAGGTCATCGGCCCCAGGGGCATCCTGAGGAACAAGGTACGCCCCGGCCGCGGGTGGCGCGTCCTGCTTGAAGGGGGGGCAGGATCCTCCCCAAAGAGAAGGGGGCTTTTCAGAAGGGTCACCCAGCCCCCTCCCCAGTATTCTGCACTCGGGACACGCTCCGCTCCGCATGTTGGCTTGTGCACTTTTCGTCCTGCCTTTCATTAAAGGTCGCAGTGCAGCTAATGTAAAAAAAAAAAAACACCCCACAAAATTCTAATTTTGAAACAACTAATTGACCAAAATCTCTAGCAGTAGCAGCAGCCGCCAGGCCATAAGAACATAAGAAGAGCCCTGCTGGATCAGGCCAAAGGCCCGTCTAGTCCAGCTTCCTGTATCTCACAGCAGCCCACCAGGTGCCCCAGGGAGGCAGGAGATAACAAGATGCTTGCATCCTGTTGCCACTCCCCTGCACCCGGTACTCTGAAGTAGCCTACTACTAGTGTAAGGAGGCTACAACCCATCATTGCCTATAGCCCACAATGGACTTTTCTTGGCCAAACTAGTGTCTCTTTAAAAATGGAGGGGAGAAGCGTGAGGGGTCCCTCAAGGGAGGAGGCTCTGTGACAGGGGGGGGGGCCGTCCCAGCTGCCTGGCGTTTGAGTCTCGGTCAGCACCGACCTGCGCAAAGGGGAGCCGCCCCCCCAAGGGCGCAGGAGGGCTGGGTGCCCATGGCCAGCCCCGCCGGGCGCCAGAACGCGCTCGGGAACGGCCGTTGTCTCCCGCTTCCAGACCCGGGTCCTCGTCACTCACGGGGTCAGCTACCTGCCCTTCATGGACACCATCATCGTGATGGTCGACGGCAAGATCTCCGAGACGGGGTCGTACCAGGAGCTGCTGCGGCAGGAGGGGGCCTTCGCGGAGTTCCTGCGCACCTACGCCAGCGCGGAGCGGGAAGGTCAGTGGTCCTTTGCCGCCGAGGGGGACAAACGCTTCGTCGGTTTCGTTTCCTCTGGGGAGGAGCAGACGCCTGTCGCGACGTTGGTGGGAGCAGCGTTGCAACTGGATCCCCTTCTCTCTCTCTCTCTCTCTCTCTCTCCCTCCCCCCTTCTCTGCTGCTCCCAACCCCACAGCTCTGGGGGAAGGAGAAGAAGGTTTGTCGCTTTCTGCCCACTAGCCTAGCTGCTTCCCCTTTAAATGCCAGCCTCCCTTTTGCTAACCCTTCCTCCTGTCATGAGCCCACAGATGCCAGGGCAGAGGAAGAGGAGGGTATTTCTCTGTGCACGCTGCCGGGGAGTGTGGAAGCAGGCGTGCGATGTGGCCTTGCTCCTCGCCTGCTGCTCTGCCGGCCGCCTTGCCGTGATTGTGCTTGGCCGAGGTCCAGAGAGCCACTTTAGTGCGCCGCCCCCTGCGCATACCATAACCCGCGTTCGGAAGCCCGTGCTCTCCTGCCTGGCCTGCGAAATTCCAGCTCGGGAGGGGGGGCACATAACTGGACCCCAGCCACGACCTCTCGGCTGCAGAGCCCCTTCAGGGGGCTTTCCAAACAGGCTTCTTGGAGGTCTCGTGCAGGGAGCGGGAGGGCCGCGGTAGCTTGCTGGCCGGCTGCGCAGGATGCGAGACGGATCCTCAGGGAGCCGGAGCCGTTCAGCGGAGCCTCCGGATCACGTTTGTGCGGCCTTAGCTAGGAGTCGCTGGCAGGAGGGAAACGTCACCCGCAGCAGCTTGTTTCCGACACCCAAAAACGCAGAGTTGTCGTGAAACGTTGGAACGTCGTCGTGCCGCTTGATCTGCCCGTTGTGAACCCCAAAGGGGTCCGCTTGTCTGCCGGCCCACTCGCTAGTCTCGCTCCAGACCCTCCGTGACTAGGACCCTGGACCCTCTGGTTACCGCCACTGCTTTAGTTAGCGCAGGGGTCAGGGAACTTTTTTACCTTTTACCCCAAAATATATTTACATACGCCGATGTCACCCCACCCCCCTGCCAGAACAAAAGAAAAAAAAATTACATATTGGAACCCATTGCTTTTTATTTGATTAATTAATGAGCTTAATTAATGCTATGTAAATATGAAGTTGTAAAGGGTTTGGGAGAGTTAGGAAAGTTCTTTAAATATTTTTTAATCTTACTCTTATTGTACATACCTAACCTGCTTAGTTAGATTTGATTCATATGCATGCCCAGCTGTGTCTCGGCAGCGTGACTGTCCATTACCCCCAGGAATTTCATTTTTACCCCATTTGGGGTAATTTACCCCTGTTCCCAGACCACTGAGTTAGCAGGTCTCCTTTTCCTTGGCCCACCTGGCCACCTCTAGTGGCAGACCGAGCACCTCTGTGCGCCCCCAGGTTGCCTGGGAAAGGCCGTTGGGAAGATCCCTGATGGGGAGCAGTTCGGCTCTCCCTCCCCAAAATAACGTGAGCCTCCCCAGGTTGCTTTGGAGGGGGCCTGCAGGGTTGGAAGAGCTCAGCCCCACTTCCTTGCGCCCTCTGGTGGAGGAACCCTGTGTTGCCTTCACCCCTGGCTGTGTGCAGTGAGGCTGCTGTGGCAGAGATCGGCTTCTCCCCCCCCCCCCCGGCCTGGGGGCTGGAGGCTGAGCTTTGCCACCCCACTAGGTCTCCTTGCACGGGGCCAGGCTCGGCCACAGAAGTTGGCCCGGCTGCCCAGTTAGCAGCGCCACAAGTGTGGCTTTCCATGCAAACGCGCAATATTGCACACGGAATCGAAAAAGGGGCAAGATCCTGCTTGCGTCACGGAAGGCTTTTTCTTTCCAATCTCCGCCGAACCGGTTGAGCTTGTTTGGTTAAACGCGGCCGGGCAGCAGGAGGCTGAGGATCCGGCCACCCGTCCTCGGCCAGCTTAGCGGCCTGCCGTGGCCTTTCCTGTGTCCAGTCTTGACCCGCAGTGGCCGAGCTGGTCTTCTGGAGGCTGGGAAGCGAACGCCCTCTGCTCTCCGTCCCCCTTTGGGCCAACCCGCTGGGGAAACGCACGCCTGCCTTGGTGGTTCCGACACTGCTATTCCTTAGCAAGGGGTTGAAGTGGGGATTATGGCTGCTGGAGTGCGCCGCTAGAAACGTGCCCTTTCCCCCCTTTTCCAGCCCCTTCGTCTCCTCGTGCGGAGGCCCACAGCCCCGCCCCGAAGGAAGGCAAGTGCGTGGAGAACGGCGTGCTGGTCAGCGAAGCCCCGGGGAAGCCGGTGATGAGGTACGGCGGGAACTATTGGGGTGTGTGCAGTTTGGAAACCCTCCTCTCCCCCTTGCCAGCAAAACTTGGATCAGAGTGTGGTTTGGAAAAGAGCTGACCCCTTTCAGAAGCAATCGCAAAACGCACTTGAGCTGCTGGTTCCTGGCCTTCCTAATCCCTCTTAATCCTTAGCACTCTCCGTGCTGCCAAAGACTCTTTGCAAGGCAGGAGGGGAAGGAGAGTTGCTCACTTCCCGTGCAAGGCCTGTGCGCTCCCCCTCTCTTGTGAGAATTCCTTCTTGCGTAGGTGCTAAGAATCCCGAAACGTGGCATCTCCTGGGCCTCCTTCGTATGCCTTCCCCCCTCACCCTCCTTCACCTGAGCTTGTCTGCGCTTGGCCCGTTTTCACATGTGCCTGTTCTGGAGAGAGGGCTGCCACCTCTTCTTCTCTTCACGTACGCACAACACCAGAGCCCTCCACTACAATCGAGTGCTGGGAGAGTAAGAATGGATAAAAGGAAGCACTTTTTTCACCCAGCGTGTGATTAGCCTGTGGAACTCCTTGCCACAGATCGTGGGGGTGATACCTGGCCTGGAGGCCTTTAAAAGGGGATTGAACAGATTTCTGGTCTGTCACAGGTTACAAGCCGTGATGGGTATATTCAGCCTCCTGGTTCTAGGTGTAGGCTCGCTCAGAATGCCGGGGGCAAGGCGTAGCAACAGGATGCAGGCCTCTTGGTGTCTCGTGGGCTCCCTGAGACATTGGGTGGGCCACTGGGAGATGCAGGAAGCTGGGCCTGACCTTTGGCCTGACCCAGCAGGAGTTGCCTGATGCTGTCATGAAACAGTCAACCTGGCTCTCACGTTATGTGGCCGTCTTCCGAACAGGCAACTCAGCAACTCCTCCACGTACAGCGGGGGCGAGCCGGGCAAGCCAGACGGCACCGCCAAGCTGCAGCAGGCACCGGCAGAGAAGGGCGCCTGGAAGCTGACCGAGGCCGACACGGCCCAGACCGGGAAGGTGAGAGCCCCGCTGCGCCCCAGGTGCCTGTTGGCTTCGAGGGGGGGCGGAGGCGCTGGCAGAAGCCCACCCGAGCTGCTCCGCGCTGGAGGGAACTGGGCAGGCGGAAGGAGAGGGAGCCCGTCACAGGTCCCAGCCACGATGGGTCTGTGCCCCTCTGGCTTTAGGAGCGGGCTGCCTCGGGATTGCCAGGCGCAAGGGAGCGTTGGCAGGATGCAGGCATCTGGTGGTCCTGTGTGCTCCCGGAGGCATCTGGTGGGCTGCTGTGAGGTCCAGATGGGCCCCCTTGGGGCTCTTCTGAGCTTCCTCAGTTAGTGCGCCAGCTGAGGGGTCTGGCTGCGCTGTGCTGTGTTCCAGGTGAAGGTGGCCGTCTACTGGGAGTACGTGAAGGCCATCGGCCTCTGCACCACCGTCCTGAGCGTCCTGCTCTTCGTCTGCAACCACGTGGCCTCCCTGGCGTCCAACTACTGGCTGAGCCTCTGGACGGACGACCCCGTCGTCAACGGCACCCAGCAGCACACGGACTACCGCCTGGGCGTCTACGGCGCGCTGGGCATGTCTCAAGGTGGGCCTGACGCCTCCTCCCTCCCGGTGGGCTGGGCGGTGGGGGCCCTCGTGCGAGCCGCAGGAGGCTGTGCGGGCAGTGGTGTGGCGGCAGCCAGCGTGCCCCCTCGCAGTTTTGGCACTCGGGAGGTCGACGGGAAGGGAGCAGGCGCATTTTCCAGGCCGTGCAGATGATTCGGCGAGCGCAGGGGCTGCGTTGGCCAACCTGCAAGTCTTGTGCACCTGTGCGTGAGTTCTGAAAACAAGCCCATCCTCACAGCAGGGCTTGGGAGGAGCCGGGGGGGAGTTCAGTCGACACGTCCCCGGCGCTGAGCAGCTTTGCCCATGGTTTTGGCCTGTATTCCTGGGGTGTCGAAGGACACACACACGCCCCTCCCTCCCTCCCCAGCGTGGCTGGAAGTGGAGCAGAGGGTGGCGCGTAAACAAGTGTATTGGTCACACCTCCGTGTCGTCCTTTTTGGTCTTGTTGCTCCAAAACCTGTTTGCTTAGTTTGACCTCTGCGTTGTGTTGAGCTGCTGGCCGGCTCCTCTTCTTCCTCCTGGTGTTGGTTTGCGTGGGTGCTGTTGTTTGGCTCCCGCTCGTCTCGAGACGCCTCCAGTCCCTCAGGAGCGAGGCAGGCTGCAGCCCTCTCTGAAGGCACACACTAAAGGCTCTTTGGCCTCGTCGGGGTTCCAGCGGCTCCCTGCGAGGGTGACGGTAGCCCAGGCCCCTGGTTCGCCTCCACCCCTTGTGGCCCGCCGGCTCCTCTGCTGTCTTGCTTGAGGTCTCTTGAGGTTTCTTTAAGGGAAGCTCTGGACAGTAGAGGTTTCCTCCTTCCGGCTGGGTAAAAAGAATCCCAGGACTTTTTAGCTGGCTGGTTGGGGGCGGAAGTGGGTTTGGGGGCAGTGAGGAGAGCCAGAGAATTCTCAGCCGCGGGGAGCTGGAGGGGGGAACCTAGAATTCCTCCCAGCCTGCCCCTCTGGCCCGGTGCCGCCCCACCCCCCACCTGCGCACAGCCGGACTGTCCAAGCTCTCCAGCCGCGGCTGTGGGGCGCTGACCGCTTCCGCCGTCCGTCCGTCCTCCGCAGGTGTGGCCGTCTTTGGCTACTCGATGGCCGTCTCCATCGGGGGCATCCTGGCCTCCCGCCGCCTGCACGTGGACCTCCTGCACAACGTCCTGCGCTGCCCCATGAGCTTCTTCGAGCGGACCCCCAGCGGGAACCTGGTCAACCGCTTCTCCAAGGAGATCGACACCATCGACTCCATGCTGCCCGCCATCCTCAAGATGTTCATGGGCTCCCTCTTCAACGTGGTCAGCGCCTGCATCATCATCCTCCTGGCCACGCCCATCGCCGCCGTGGTCATCCCCCCGCTGGGGCTGGTCTATTTCTTTGTGCAGGTAGGAGGGGCTTTGTGCATCAGCTTCTCGTCGCCGCTAGGCCTCAGATTGTGAAAATCGTGGTTTTTTGTCTGCATCCAAACTTGAGGACTAGAAGCATAGCGTGTTTGGTTTGTGTGCATCGCGGGGGTCCAGGTCTTCAGCGAGTCCCTCTGCCCACCTGACCCTAACCCTCTGCCCTTCCGCAGCGGTTCTACGTGGCCACCTCCCGCCAGCTCAAGCGCCTCGAGTCGGTCAGCCGCTCCCCGGTCTACTCGCACTTCAACGAGACTTTGCTGGGCGTCAGCGTGATCCGGGCCTTCGCCGAGCAGAAGCGCTTCGTGCAGCAGAGCGACCTGAAGGTGGACGAGAACCAGAAGGCCTATTACCCCAGCATCGTGGCCAACAGGTGGGTCAGCGCGTCGGGGCTGGGACCGGAGCCCTGGAGAAAGGGGAGGAGGGGGAAACACGCCCGCTCTCCCCGTCCTCTTCCGCTTCGCAGGTGGCTTGCGATCCGGCTGGAGTACGTCGGCAACTGCATCGTCCTCTTTGCGGCGCTCTTCGCGGTCATCACGCGCCACAACCTCAGTGCGGGGCGGGTTGGCCTCTCCGTCTCCTACGCCTTGCAGGTAGCGCCCCCCCCCGAAGCAAATGACCCTTTGACATACAAAATGATGCACGGAAGGGATAGAGTCGATAGAGGGATGTTCTTTTCCCTCTCTCACAACACCAGAACCAGGGGGCATCCGCTCAAACTGAGGGTTGGGAGAGTTAAAACAGATAGAAGGGAGTACTTTTTTACCCAGCGGGTGGTTAATCTGTGGAACTCTTTGCCACAGGAGGTGGTGATGGCATCTGGTCTGGATGCCTTTAAGAGGGGATTGGACGGATTTCTGGAGGAAAGGTCCGTCGTGGGCTATAGGCAATGATGGGTTGTAACCTCCTTACATTAGTAGTAGGCTACTTCAGAATGCCAGGTGCAAGGGAGTGGCAACAGGATGCAGGCATCTGGTTGTCTCCTGGGCTCCCTGAGGCACCTGGTGGGCCGCTGTGAGATACAGGAAGCTGGACTAGATGGGCCTTTGGCCTGATCCAGCCTCTTCTTATGTTCTTATGTAACCCTGAAGAGCTGGAGATGGGGGGGGGGGCTGCCTCCGAGGAGGCCGTTGCGGGTCACCCTCAGCATTCTGCCCCCCGCAGATCACCACGTACCTGAACTGGCTGGTCCGCATGTCCTCGGAGCTGGAGACGAACATCGTGGCCGTGGAAAGGGTCAAGGAGTACGCCGAGAAGGAGAAGGAGGTGTGTGTGTGCGAAGGCGGCCTCTGCTGCCCGTTTCGGGGCCCCTTGTGCCCTGCGGTGAACTCAGCTCGGTGCAGGGATCGCAGAGGAGGGGGGCTGGCTTCGTGGCTAGCGCTCAGACCCTTAAAGAAGAATTGACCTGCACCGGCTCCCTGGCCAGGGCTGCAGACGCCCTCCTGTGGTGACACGTGGCCACTGCAGGCCCCTTCCCTGGTCTTCCTGAGTTCCGATGCTCTCAAATGGGCGTTCAGAGAGGGCAATGGGACGTGGCCTCTGCGGAACTGGCAAGCGGGTGCATTCGGGGGTCAGGGCAGCTGCTCAGGGAGGGGGGTGCTCTGGCCAAAAGTAAGGGTTGCCTCCCCCCCCCCAAGCTTGGCCTGGAGAAGTAATTATGCAAAGTGAGCAAGTATTATTATTATTATTATTAAACCTTTATTGGCCTCAACAGCAACCAAGAAACATACATTTGACATACACATAAAATAAATACCACAATAAAATATCGAAGGAAAAATCCCTTATATACTTTACAAAAAATTTTTCCTAAAAACTTATACTTCAAGACTGTACTGACTAACCCCTTGTTATGCCGAAGAGAGTTGACTTTGACAATTTGCATATAATAAACATTAGCTAGTTGAGTAATATATGCCGGGTCTTTTTCTATAAATGAGAATAATAGTTTCATACCTGAGGAAGTCATAGAAAGACCGGCTGCTCGCATAAGGGGAATTAAATAATGTTCAGTGAGCAAGTGGAAGAGAAATGCCCACCCACACCCCCCAGGAAGGCGCAGAGGGGACCAGGCAATCGTGTTGGCCGTGCTTGAGGACGCCGAGCGGAGCAGGCTTTTCCTCCTCCGAGCGCATTCCGCCCCTCTTTCTTCCCCGGGGCCCACAGGCAAGGGACAGGTTCCTGGGGTCATCTCCAACCCGCCCCCCTCCCTCTCTCTCTCAGGCCGAGTGGACTCTGAAGCAGGCGGCCCCCCCAGGCAGCTGGCCCCTGGAAGGCAGGGTGGAGTTCCGGAACTACAGCCTGCGCTACCGAGACGACATGGACCTGGTTCTGAAGAACATCAACGTCACCATCAGTGGAGGCGAGAAGGTGAGTGCCGGGGCCAGCCTGGGGGGGGGAGGGAGCCCCCCCCGAGACGCGGCTTCCTGTCCAGGGCTGGCGCTCACGGGGGCTTTTGTCTGCCAGGTGGGCCTAGTCGGGCGGACCGGAGCCGGGAAATCCTCGCTCACCCTGGGCTTGTTCCGAATCAACGAAGCGGCCCAAGGAGAGATTCTCATCGACGGGCTGAACATCGCCACGATCGGGCTGCACGACCTGCGCTTCAAAGTCACCATCATCCCCCAGGTGGGCCCCTGCCCAGTCCCCTTTTCTCGAGGCACCCAGGCCGGGCGCCACCCCCCCCCACGTCCTGTGGCAAGGAGTTCCACAGACTCACTCAAGCAATGGAAGTGGCTTCGTGTCGACGCGAGAGCGGGGAGGGGTCTGCGCAGCCTCCGAGTGGGCGTCTCACCTCCTCCTCCCCCCCCCCGTGACGGCCTTGTGTCGTCTCCGCAGGACCCCATCCTGTTCTCTGGCTCCTTGCGGATGAACCTGGACCCCTTTGACCAGTACTCCGAGGAGGACGTCTGGACGGCGCTGGAGCTGGCCCACCTGAAGTCCTTCGTCTCGGCGCTGCCGGACAAGCTCCAGCACGAGTGCGCGGAAGGCGGGGAGAACCTCAGGTGGGGAACCGTCCGCTTGCGGCGGTCCTTCCCCCAAGGCGCTGCCCCGGGGGGGGGGTGCTGGGGCCGGCCGGCCGCGGCTCCTCCCTGACGCTTCTCTGCCTGTCCGCAGCGTGGGGCAGCGGCAGCTGGTCTGCCTGGCCCGGGCCCTGCTCCGGAAGTCCAAGATCCTAGTCCTGGACGAGGCCACGGCTGCCGTGGACCTGGAGACGGACAACCTCATCCAGGCCACGATCCGGACTCAGTTCGAGGGCTGCACCGTCCTGACCATCGCGCACCGGCTGAACACCATCATGGACTACGCACGGTGAGGGGGGGGCCGGGCCGGGCCGGGGGGCGCCGGGCCTGCGCCCCCCCGCCGGGGGTTTGGCGGGGGGGGGGGGACATGTGGCTGCTGCCTCTCCCAGCTTTTACCCAGCAGCCCCCAAGAGCCGAGATCCCAAACCTGTTAGCACTTTTTATTACTGCACTCTTGTCGGGCCCCACCTAGCTTTTCAGGACTTTAAAACCAGGTGATCTAAAAAGAAACAATATTTTTATTTTCAGGTAGGTTTGCAAAAAACACACACACGCTCAATCCATTTCTCGTAGTGAAGCGGCCCTAATGACTAGCCTCGAGGCTTTGAGGGGCTTAGTGGTGTGCCCCGACCTTCACACTGTCCTCCCCCCCACACCCTGTCACGGATGGACCTGGGGGGGGGGAAGCACCAGAAAAAGACGCCCAAACATTTATCTCCCTTTATTTATACCTGCTTGCAAACTGCAGGAGCTCAGCTCTTGGCCAAGGCAGTGAGCAGCGATCTGATTTTCTGAATCGCCTCAGAGCTTGAGGAAAAGAGTTACCTGATCTTTCCATTGCCCGTGTTTTCATTGGAGACTCGGCGGGACCCACCGGAAACCGGGTCCCGGCCCACAGTTTGAGAACCGCTGCCTTAGAAGTCTGGAGGCCACAAGAAAGTCTCTCTCTGTGTTCACACAGTGGATCAGAACGACCAACGTACACTTGACTTGGGTGTTTTGTGTGTGTTCCGCTTTAGGGTGATCGTTCTGGAGAAAGGGGAGATCGTGGAGTGCGGCTCTCCTGCGGCCCTGATCCAGAAGAGAGGCATTTTCTACAGTATGGCCAAAGAGTCTGGCTTGGTTTGACGCTGAAGATTTTTTGCGGTACGGAAAGAGCCCGGCCTGCACGCACGGCGAGGAGGGCATCGTCGGTCCGCCACCGCTGCTCATGCCAAATAACTCAACTTCCAAGACGGTTGGCTGTGCGAGGCGAGGCAGGCTGGCAACTCTCCCGCTCTCCCTCCCCGCTGGTTTTGCTGTGGGCCGTGGATCATTCGGCCCTGGGACTGTGGCTGCCCTGGGACTGCTGTTGTGTACAGACGCGAGACTTGCAGGCAGGGCTGCAGGGTTCTCTGGGGCAGAACCTCGTCTCTGCTGGGTTGGGGGCGGGCGAGAGGGGAGGCGGTCCCCCTCTTCCCCGACCAAGCTCAGCTGGGGGCCAGGCCAGGGCGGTGGGTGGAGGGAAGGAAGCCCACTTGGGTGGGCCGGAGGGGGACCCTCGCAGGCGGGAATTGCCAGAGGTCTGCTCATGGCTCTCAAAAGCTTGCCTGTTGGCCATGAGACTTGAAATGCGCACAGCCCCCCTGTGGGGGAGAGGAACTCCCTGGCCCCCCCCTGCGCGCGCCAGCGCCACTCTCAGGCAACCTTTTCCTCCTGTTCCAAAAGGCAGACTGTCCTTCGTTCTGCCCCAAGTGTGCCCCCCTCCCCATCGCACCTCAACTTCCCCGGCCCCCTGCAGCCAGTAGCAGCTCTTGAGTCTGGTCTTCCCAAGCTCAGCTAGAAGGTGGGGGGGCCAGGAAGGCGGGGGAGGGGGGAGTAGACGGCCCACCAAGGACTTGAAACCGCGTCGCCGACCTGTTTTGGAAGGAAAAAAACAAAAACTAGGCCAAGTGTCTTCTTTCAAAGTTATTTATTTTCTTGTAAATAGTTCTCTAAAGCAGAGTAGAGCAAAATTTACTTTGGTATTTTTGTAATGACTCCTGGAAAGAATTTCAGTAAACCCTTTTTCTTTTGTCGCTGTCGCTGTTTCAAGAACTTGTGCTCCTGATTTAAGCGCTTTGTAAAACCCACCACAAATATTTGTCGTGTCGGCCGCGGGGGGCAGCTCTGGACAGACTGGGCTGGGCTAGTGAGGGCGAATCTGGCGGTCGCAACCCCCCCCTCCCCGGGCAAACACTGAATTTTCCCTTATGGGGAAAGTGTTTGCACCCCCCCCAGTAAGAAACTGCAGGATTTTTACCGCTGCTGCCAGGCAAGTGCCCCCCTTTTTAGTCAGTGGTGGCAGGAACCTGGAAGTGCGATTGCCAACCCCGCAGGGCCCCCGAAACACTCGGAGGCTCCCTTCCGTTGGCGTGAAGGTTGGGGCCGCTGCCTCTGGGGCTGCCGGGAATGAGTCCCTCCCGCCCGTCACACGCCCCACTCGCTGGAGAGAGCCTGAAGGGGGCCGGAGGACGTCTGACCTAGGAGATCACTTCCTCCATCTTGGCATAACCCCGGAGCAACCCTCGGCCCTGATCCCTTGTTTCTCCCTGCGCAGCCTTCCAGCGGAGCAGGTCGGCGCGTATTGAGCCTGGATTTGAGCGGTCAGAAGCGGGGCTGAGGCAGCCCTTGGGGTGGAGCTCAGCCTTTTCGCCACGGCAGGGCCGAACGGAGGTCCACGTCCTCCCTCCCTCGGAACAGGCACGAAGCGGAGGGGCAAGGGGGGCAGGCAGAGGTCACAGCCCCCCACAAGCGCCGGAAGACCCCGCTGAGGCCGTGGTGCTTGGCATCCTGCACGCGGTCCACAAAGAAGGGGGCGGTGCAGATGCAGCATCACCTGGAGGAGGAGAGGAGGCCCAGTGCGGGGGGGGGCAGCCTCCAGGTGTGCCACCGCCCCAGGGCAAAGGGCCCCAGCGAGAGAGAGAGAGAGAGTCGGAGCAGGCCCTCCCCCGTCACCTGTCAAAGTGGGCAACCTACAGAAACGGCCATGACAGCTCCTGTGTGCCTTCTGAAGCTTCAACGTGGAAGATGCGTTAGCGTCACCGGGCCACGCAGCGGGGAGGGCACGGCCAGCGCAGGGGAGCCTTTGCTGGGCCAGGCAAAAACGGGGGGGGCGGCCCTCCTCTTCCCGTCGCTCGGCCGCTGCACTTGAGATCTTTCTGTGTGTGCCGATGAAGTGGTTGCAGCGGGTGCAGTCGTGGTTTGTGCCCCGGAAGGTGTTGGTGCAGAAGCGCCACCGGCACAGGCAGAGAGAACGAGACCCTCTGCAGCCACAGCCCACCGCCGTGCCTGCTGCAAACCACCCAGCCGGGGTCAGGATCCAGGCGTTGTCCCCAGCACAGGCCCTGGCAGAGCAAAGCCCAAGCAGGGCGCTGCCTTCTCCCAGCTGGGTTCGTGCTCTAGCCCTGCAGGATCAACAGAGAGCGCAGCACCCGGCCGGGCAGGGAGGGGGCAGCCTTGAGGCAATGCGACTGCAAGGGCATCAGCTGCCAGCGGGAGGTCCATCCACTGGTGGCCACCACCGAGAAGCCCCTGCCGGCTAACGGGCCTCCAACCGGCAAGTCCTGTGAGGCAGCGGTCTCCGGACAGGATCTGGCCCGTGGGCCGTGGTTTGGTGGACGCTGTCATGGGTTCATGTGGGGGAAGGTGGCCCTTGAGATGCTCTGGGCCCCCACCAGTGATGCGGCTCCCCCGTTCCTTGCAGGGGGGGAGGCAGGACCAGCCCCCTTGGAGCAGAGGACCCTGCCTGGAAACGTCTTACGTGCCGTAGCTGGTACTACCGCTCCAGCTGCCACAGATGCCGCGGCCGGATACGTGGCTGGCAGGGCAGGTCCAGCACTGTGCCCTGGCATGCGGCTGCGCAGGATTGGGCCCCCCTACTCTGTCGTCCTGGAGGAAGCTCTGCCCTTCGGCCACCTGCTGAAAGGAAAAGCCGCTCAGGGGAGGCCCCGCCTCCCTCACCATCGGCAAGAGGGAGTTCGGCTCCTCGCCTGCCCCTCTCCAACAGGGGCCCGAGAGCATCAACCGCGGGCCCCCAAGTCCTCAACACAGCATTTCTCAAAACGGTCTAGCGCCGTTTATCATTCTCATAAATGAAACTAGCAGGACCCACCTAGCTTTGCGAGACCGGGTGGCCTTTTGCCTTGCCAGGGGGCTTAGAAAGAAATATGTAATATCTTGATTTATTCAAGACTAGCCTTTTGTTACCCAGTGTTGCCCGGGGGACAAAGTATCCCCAGCTTCTATTAGGAGAAGGAATGAATACAGGGACAGAATCAAGCAAAGGAGCGTAATGAAATTGTCACACTCACTGAACAATGTCTGCAGGTCCTGTGGTAGGATAGCACCGACGTGTGAGAAACAGGAAGAGGTGGCCAGTTAGCCCTCTGGAAATAGGTCCCTCTCAGATCTGACTGGGTGCTAGAACTCTCTGGATCATGCTCTTTCCAGCCTGGGCAACGCAGGCAGTGCAAAGCAGTTTCACTTTCGTTTTGGATTAGTCCCTGTGTATCACACAACCTGCAGAATCGCTTGTGACCACAGGGTGGCAGCAGACCTCTAGTCCAATGCAATCCCCTTGGTTCCTGATGATCTGGCCCCCCTCCCCGAAAAACGGGGGGCTGTAGGGGGGTCTGACCCCCGCAGTGTTTTTTGCCAGGCCGCAAGGTACGTGTGTGCCAAGTTTCGTGCGGCTCGGTGCCAGCGTTGAGAAGCCTATGCAGAACATACAAACCCAGCCACACGCATACATACCCACATAGATACCCACACACACACCCACGTCCATTTTTATATATATAGATAAATCCCCGGGATACACACTCCCTGGAGCACATGCGCACACACTCCCCAGCCTGACCTCGGCACCAGCCCTTCCAGCCCCGAGCGGAGCCGCCATTCAACTGCCTCTTCCCCCGCTGGAGTTCTGAAAGAGTGACAAGGCCCTGGGCCAATGAGAGGCCAGCCAGTCCTCTTTCCCCCCCCCACCCCATGTTCCAAGGTTGCTTAGTTTACCTGTGATGTGAGTTCACCCCGTTACGGGGCTTTACCGTCCATATGGACAAATTGCACAGAGAACCCAAACGCAGTGTGCAAAGCACATTTACGGACACCTCCCTGCACCTCTGTCAGCTGTGGTTCTCTTGTGGGATCACGTCTTAAGAGGAACAAGAGCACACCTAGCAGACGAATTGTAGCAGCTGCAAAGCGCTGTGCACTGAATCTGAAAGTTTGGGTTGTGGTTTCGCTTTTGAAACTGCCCCGGAGGTGGGAGTCGCAGGACTGCAAATCCGTTTCAGGGCCAGCTCAAGAGCCCAACTGGCGGGCTGGTGGCTGACCCCGGGGGAATTTTACCCAGCAACGTGCACGAATCAGGGATCGAGTTCCTGAAAATTAAGGCAGAAAACAGCCTGGGGCTTTGTCCAAACCAGTTGGAATAGAATTGGAATCATCCAGTTTCAGTGTTTGCTTTTTCTGGCAGGCAGGACTCTCTCCAGGGTTGGTTTCCAGGTCACAGGAAGTGGAATAAACGAGAGGCGGCAAGAACAGGCCCTGGGGAACTTTGGCAAAAGGACAGACACACCACACTCTGACAACGACAAGGACACACGTTTCCAACAAGATGCACAATTTTATTGACGATACTTTAAGGAATGGGGGAAAAGGCGCCAGGTTCACATAGAGATGGGCAATAGCGCGGCTTGCAGGGTCTATGCATTTTTTTTGAAACACAACAGCTCTTTCAGCTGGGTCAGGTGAGCCTCGCTGGTGACACAGATGGAGGCTTCAGTTCCCCTTTGTGTGACGGGGGATTTTGACACGCTCCAGCGCGGTCCGAAACAGCAAACGCAGCCGGGAAGCCACAGCCTGCTCAGGCAAGTTCCCAGCCTTCTCCAGCTCAGATCCTGCCACTAATTCGGGGCGGAGCTCTTCCAGAAACCTCACCCCGATGGTCGAATTGGCTGCAAGGGAAGGTCACGGCCGAGCACCCAGAGCAGACGGGCTGCAGGAACACCTTTTGGTGTGGGACCAAGGAGGTTCCTCCGGCTGAATCACTGGAAGTCAGAACTTGCTCCCGTCGGAGCTGATCTGGCCAAGAGGGGGGGTGCTGACCAAGCCTGTGGGGGGGGGGGAGTTTTAAGAACTGAGCAATCACCCCGCAGATGCCATTTTTGGCTCAGGGCAAGGCAGGGCCCACCCCGGCCGCCGGCCAGAACGCTGACCTGGCCAGCCGGAAGCCGTTTGCTCAGGAGTCCAGAAAGCGTCAGTCTCGTCTTAGCAGTTCTCTGAGCAAACACAGAAAGCGGAAGAAAGCTCAGTGCTTCTTCGCGGCAGGTCAACCGTTGCAGGAGCATAGAGGCCCTTTGTTTGGCAGTCGATGGTGCATTTTTTTGGCGACAGAAACTGGACGCAGGTTTCAGGGCTCCGAGAAGAGGCCAGAGACAGACAGACAGACAGACAATCCTGGGGGGTGCAAAATAATAATAATAATACATGTATTTATATACCGCCTTTCTTAAAGTCACTAGATTTCTCTAATGAGGTGCCTTAAGCTGCAGACACAGCGAAGTCTTCTGGGAAAGCAGCAAACGCCATCGCTCTGCCTTTTTGGGCAGGAAGAGGGGCTGGAGTTGGGCCCCCCCTCCCCTGCAGAGGCATCTGACGCAGACAGGACCAACACACACATCTGGACAAACGGGCACACATCTGGGGAAAGGCCATTTGCTCTTCCTTGTCTTGCTGAGCCTTCCTCTTCCACGGGTGAAAAAGGGCTCGCTGGGACGGCGGACACCTGCCCCCCATCACCCGCCAGCAGCCCCTCACAGGCGCTTGTAGGTGCCCAGGAGGGCGTTGCATTCCGGGCAGTAGTGGTCCGCATCCTGGAGGGCGTTTACGCAGAAGGGGATGAGGCAGCAGCCAAGCCCACACCTGCAAGAGAGTGGGGGGGGGGGGGCTGTCAGGAAAAAGCTCTGCAGACGCCTGGCTGCAATTGTGTCTGCGCTTGACCCTAGTGGCCAAAATGGTGAAAACCTTGGTGTGTACAAATAATACCATCATGTCAGTGATGTCATGCAGGGGGTACACGGGGGTATGCGAGTATCGGTTTCTAGGATTACAGCTGGCCCCGCCCATTCGCCCGCCCACTCATCGACTCCGCCCTCTGCAACGTTTGAATTTCCTGCATGTTTGAGTTGCCTGCATGTTCTCAGAGCCAGGCAGGCAGGCAGCGAGCGGAGCCTTTCCTTTCCTTGCCACTGAAAAATGAGCTGCTCTGGGGTTTTAACATGATGCCAGGCCTCCTTCACATGTTCTGGGGGTGCTGTGGAAAACTGTTGCAACTGTTGGGTCAGTTTAAAATCATCTGAGGCCTCAAAAAGGGCTTTTTTCATGTCACTTCCTGCCCCGACATCACTTCTGGCTTATGACATCACTTCCGGTGGGCGGGTCCCAACACGTGCCAATCAAAAGTGAGTACCTGTTCTTAAATCATTTAGATGACACCACTGCATCATGTTATATATCATTTGATGCGGGATTTAATGCAGAATGCAATGAAACAAGCCCGTGTGTCATATTACGGGCAAACAAAACCCAGAGAAAACAAAAGTACAACTGTGACATCACTTCCTGTCGTGATGTCACTTCCAGGGCAACCTTTTGCCCCCTGCACTGGGCTACGCCTTCACTAGCTACGCCCCTGAGCCAGTGCGGACTCCAGACCGGCCACGGGCCGGCCAGCAGCGCCCAGAGCTTGGGCCAGCAGCAGCAGGGGAGGTCGGGCTTTACTCACCCCACCAGGAAGAGGCCCCCGCAGGACAGCCAGGTGAGCGCTCCCGGGGTGTGCGCCACTCGCGTCACAATCATCTTGTTGCACGAAGGACAGCACAGCTGCACCGGGCGGTCGTGGAAGGCGGTGGGACTCTGGACGAAGACCGCCTGGACTGTCACTGCGCGCGGAGGCGGAAGCAGAGGCATCGCGAGGTTTAGCGTCACCCCGCGCAGGAGCACATTGCCCCCCCTCCCCCCAGATGGCCCTCCTCCCGTCCCAGACTGTGCGGAGTAAATTACAACAGGACACGCACAACCTCAAGGCAGGAGCTTCGCTAGGGTGGGGGCCACCCCAGTGATGTCATGCAGGGGGAACGCGGGGGAACTCAGTTCCACTAGTTAAAATTAGGGCTGACTCCGCCCACTTCACTCTCCCTCCTCCCCCCTCCCAATTCCTCTGCAAAGAGCTTTTCTTCTTGGTTGGCCGGCACTCAGAGGGTTAAAGGGAGCGACTCCGGATTCCTAGGGGGGCAAAGGCAGTGATGTCATTCAGGGGGAACGGACCAGAACGGGCGTTCCGGATCCTAACGGGCTCCGTGGCTGGTTCCGGGTTCCCGACAAGTGCCAATCAAAAGTGAGTTCCTGTTCCTAAATCATTTGAATGACACCACTGGGCCACCCCCATAAGTTTTTAAAACAAATCATCTTAATGTAGCCCAGGAAGGCTACCCCACCAATCTGTAGCCAGCAGAAATTCAGCGGCCAGCTTGATGACGCTCACAGGGGTCTTGCATTAGCTCCGATACACGGAAACGAAAGCGGACCCCTTCCTGCATTTTTTAAATGGAATATCCGAATAAGAGGGTTGAAAATAAATACTGTTTATGGATAAGAGCAGCCCCACTGGATCAGGCCAAAAGGGGCCCACCTAGTGCCGCCCCCTGCATCCCACAGCGGCCCACCAGGTGCCTCAAGGAGCACACAGGGCAACAAGAGGCCTGCCCCTGGCTTTCAGAGACAGCCCGCTTCTAGAACCAGGGCGTTGCATGTACCCGTCCCTGCTTGTAACCTGTGATGAACTTTTAACTCCATAAATCTGTCAATCCCCTTTAAAGGCATCTAGGATAGACGCCACCCCCGCATCTTGTAGCAAAGAGTTCCACAGATTAAGGCGTCACTCGTGCCCAGGTCGGCCCCCAGGTCGGCCTCATCAACTTGTGCTGGCACAGCAGGCTTACCGGGGGCAGGTTCTCCCGCTGCTCCAGGCTGACCAGGGTACGGCTGCTTGGGATGGGCAGGATTCTGTCCTCCTTTCATGGGCATCCCAGTGGCAGGCCCTGGGGCAGGGTACGGGTAGGGGTACGGGGGGCTGTTGATTCCTCTGGTCTCTTCATAAGGTGGCGGCTGGGCGAACCCGGGAGCTGCTGGGGCAGACATGCCTAGGAGAGGAGAGGGAAGCAGACCCCACTCAGAGGAGGAGGAGGAGGGTCGTGTCACTGCCGGGAAAGAACGTCCTTGCAGCTGCCTTTGTCCAGAGGGAGCTTCCTGGCAGACTCTCCCCCAGCAAGAGGGATCTCTCGCCCCAAAGAGCCTCTGGAAATACGAAGCCAAACTGGACCAACGCAGTGGCAAACGGGGAAGGTGGCACGCCCAACCGGTGCCCTGGATGGGCGAGGGGACGCCCTCTGCTGAACGCTGGGGGGCACCCCGGCCATCTCCGCCGAAGGCTAGTCCCTCTCCGTTAAAAACAAAGCAGCCCACAGGCTCAAATGGGGGGTCTGTCCTGGCCACAAACAGCCGGCGCCCCGAGTAGGGTTGTAGGTGGCCCCCCACCCACCCACCCACCCAGCTGATTAACCAGGCCTGGAAAACTGAATTCCGATTTAGAGAAGGCGACTGAAATGCGCCGAGATCCACCTGGACCATTAACTCGCCTGTGCTTTTTTAAGTGCGCATTTTGGCCCCCCCCCCCCCTCCAGGCCAGCATCAAGGCCCCGGTCCGTTGCGTTTACGGCTCTGGGACTCTGCGGACCTCGGCTGCCGCTCTGGAGCGGGACGTGCAAAAGACGGGACTCCAGGCTCCAGCAAACTCCCCCTTGGACAGGCTGGTGGGAGAGGGGGGTCCATTGGAGCGGGGGAGGGGGGGTGCCTGGACCCTCGAGGCCTAAGTCCAGCTCCCGAGCCACAGCACCACCCGTGAGGTGTCCCGGTTCGCTTGCGCAATGCTCTGGCCAGCGTTCCAGCGCACTCTCACCGGCCTCTGACTCAGCGAGCGAAACAGGTGTGTGCAGGAAAGGAGGGCAGGAATTTTTTTCCACGGCTGCCGTTGCTGTGCAGAAAGTGCTTCCGGGTGTGACTGCACCATTCCAAAGCGGGAGGGCACGTTTGCAAAGCCAGATTTGTGTGCCTGCGCCTGCTAGGCGGCACCACCCCCTTCCTCCCCCAGAGCAACGGACTGAGGCCATAGCCCGGCCTCACAGTGTGGCAGCCCACAGCTCACACAGGGCGGGCAAGATCCTGCTGGATTGGCGCTGGAATAAAGGCAGCATTTCAGTAAGGAAACGTGCGGCGTTGTCTGCGGGAGGAAAGACTCCTCTCGCCAGAAACAGGAACACCAATCCAAGGATCGGTCAGTACCGTTTTGATACCAGCAGCAGACGGCCCCGATCTCCGACTCATTCGCAAGCCTAGGGGCTGGCACACAGAGGGCAAAATATGCCACTTGGACCAACAGATGGGGGGAACCTGGGCACCCAGAGGTCGGCCACAACCAGCACGGCCCAACTCTCAGGCTATGACCCTTCTCTGGGACCACATTTCCGGAGGTGCCATCAAACCACTCCTTACCTCTAGAGCTGAGCGAAGGAGACACCAAGGCTGAGGCAGCTGCCAATCGTCAAGTCTGTAATCAAAGAACCAGCAGTTATTTCCACACTCAGAAACAAACAGAAACTGCAGCGAGGCATTTGCATTTATAGACACTTGAGCAAACAGCGCTGGGTGTTGCAGTTGCTCACGACTGAAAAAAAAAGCGAGATGAAATTGAACCGACAATCGAAACGGGAACATGAGCAAACTGGTTTGCGATGAGGACACGTATCGACAGCCCAATAATTTTTTTTTCCCCATGAACTCATTGTGTAATCTTCACACCTCTTCGCAGCAGTGAGGTCAGGGTGTAAAGACGTGCAGAGTTCATGCTTTAAAGATACTGAACAACTGCACAGAACTTTTCCTTTGAGCAGCCAGGCTTCACCTCCACAGCGCGTGGAAGCTGCCAGGGATCGTGTCCCCTTTCAAAAAGGAGACGCACACAGAGAGAGAGAGAGAGAGAGAGAGAGAGAGAGAGAGAGCCAAAATCATTTCCAGGTCCCTGTGTAGCTGGAAAGGTTGCCGGGACCACAGGTAGGTGTTATGTGGCAAGGAAAGGAGAGAGCGAATAAACCTCTCTGGTCTCTTGTCTAACAATCTGTCCTCTGAGGTTGGAGGAGCTCCACCACCTGAAAGAAGCCTCCAAGTCCCTTTTCGCCTCCAGATCTCAGAAAATTGGCAGCCTCTGGAGAGAGCCGGAAGCCCGTTCCAGAAGGTTCTTCTCTGGTTTTCGTCTCGGGCACACTGACAAGGCACTCAGATTGTCAAGGCACACCATCCGTTTTTTGTTTTTTTTTGACAATTGACAAGGTGCACTGTGCTACTGGGGGGGGGGCTCACATCCCCCAAAGACACCACTAATAAATGACCCTCCCCCAGACTCCCACAGCACACTTGTGGGTTGTTCATGACACACCAATATACCAGAGTATTGCGTACAGTTTTGGTCTCCACGTCTCCAAAAGGACATAGTGAAAATAGGAAAAGTACAGAACAGAGCAACTAAAATGATTACTGGGCTGGGGCACCTCCCTTACGAGGAAAGGTTACAGCGTTTGGGGCTCTTCAGTCTAGAAAGAAGGCGCCTGAGGGGGGCATGATTGAGACATACAAAATTATGCACGGAGTGGACAGAGTAGATAAAGGGAATCTCTTTGCCCTCCCACACAATACCAGAACCAGGCGACATCCTCTAAAGCTGAGTGTTAGGAGAGTTAGAACAAACAAAAGGAAGCGTTTTTTTACCCAGCGTGTAATTAGAATGTGGAACTCCTTGCCACGAGAAGTGGTGATGGCACTGGGCCTGGATGCCTTTAAAAGGGGTTTGCATAGATTCATGGAGGAAAACTCCATCCCGGGTTACCAGCTATGACGGGCAGGTCCAGTCTGAGATTAGCTGGTCGCTCGTCAGGAGGGCCGGGTAGGAATTTTTTTTCTCTCGTCCAAATTGGCCAAGTATGGATGGCAGGTTTTTTTGCCTACCCCAGACTGGCGAGGGAGGGAGGGGTGTCACATGATTTACATTGTGCTTAATAAAGTTGAACCCCAACCTCTGTCTGGTGTCTTCCTTGGGGGTGGTGCAAGGGGAATGGTCTACTTTGAAATGCCAGGTGCAGGGGAGTGGCCACAGGACGCAGGCACCTTGTTGCCTTGCGTGCTCCCTGAGGCATCAGGTGGGCCCCTGTGAGATGCAGGAAGCTGGACTAGATGGGCCCCCTTTGGCCGGATCCAGCTGGGCCTTTTCTTACGTTCTTATGTCACCTTAAGTCAGTGCTCAGAGGTTCGGTTACATGCGCCTGTCCTGCCTCTCCATTGCCACAACCACATCGAAATACATACATTAAAATACCCCACATACCTCCTCTCCCACTGCAGAAGGGAACTATGACGTTCGCCGTCAGAAACAGTGGTGAGGGCTATAAACCCAGGAGGCCTTTGAAGGGGGTCAAGGCAAACTCACAGAGGAGGAGGAAGGAGCCCGCAGTGGCTACTGGCCTTGCGGGTTCAGTAGAGCCTCCACGTCCCAGAGAAGGCTATCTCTGAACAGAAACGGGGGAGGGCTGCTCCTGCAGGCTTGCGATGAGACAGAGGAGGCTTCTGGGTGGACCCAGCACGGCTGCCCTGCCCTGCCCCGTCTAGTGGCAGGGAGTGGCCGGACTCCAGGCAGTCTTGCAAAAGCGCTGGGGGCATCGGCTGTCAGCGGCTGCTGGGCGTGGTGGAGGAAAGTCTCCTTAGAAGAGTCGGCGGCTTCTTCCAGGGGGGGCAGCAGGAGCAGACACAAGAGGCAGCGGAGAAGGAGGCCCCCTCCCCAATCCTGCACTGCCACAACCTACACACAACGCCTCACAGAAGGGGGCTGCCCTTTCCCCGCAGCAGGGCAGAAGCCGACACCCCACCCAAGGTCAGCCGTGATTGAGGGGAGCTGTGAAACGCACGCACGCATGCACACACGCACACACCTACCTCCCAGCAGGAGCGAGGCCGAAGTGTGTCCTGCAGAGGGGAGCCGGGAAGCCGGGCCTAAAGAGAGAGGCCTGCCGGCTCCTCGGGTTGATCATTAGCCCATCGCTCAAGCACAGGGAAGTTCCTCCTGGCAGGGGAGGCTACCTGCCGCCAAGGAGAAGAGGGCGGGGGAAGAGGCGCCACCAGGAAGCGGAGCTGGCACTGCCTGGCTCATGTGACCCGACAGCCGTCAGTCACCGGCCCTGACCAAAGTCCTCATTTTCCCCACTGGAGCTGCAGCAAGTCTTCCGTCATCGTCGCTGAATTGCCGCACTGGCAGCCTGCAAACTCCCTGACCCTTCCCGGCTGTTGGCCCCTCGTGCAGCAGTTGGCAGTCTGAGGTACGCTGCCCCTGCAGCTGGAGGCTCGACCTACTACCCCCTCCTGTGAACGTGCCGAACGGTGTGAATTCCAAGAGCCTCCCACAGACCCCTCCCGCCTGCTCTTGACATGGCCCCCCCACACCGGCCCCTCAGCCTTTCAAACGCAGCCCGTTCCCCAGACCCCTTCCTCATCCTCCATCACCGCACTGCTGAGTCACTGGGGCGGCCCCCTTGTTCCCGCAGCCCCCACGAAGGCTGTTCCCGTTTTACAGGGGCAGGAGGAAGAGAGAGTCTTAAAGGTCAGGAGGAGAACAGGGAAGAGAAAGCAGAACAGCCGCATAAGAGCCGAAGGGCCCCTGTGCTGGATCAGGCCAAAGGGGGGGGGGGCCAGCCCAGCTTTCTGCACCTCCCAGCAGCCCACCAGGTGCCTCAGGGGAGCACACAAGGCAACAAAGGCTCTGTGCAGTGTGGCCACTCCCTGGCATTCAGCAACAGCCCACTGCTAGAACCAGGAGGCTGCACACATTCACTGTGGCTTGCACTGTGGCTTGTGAAGGACCTTTCCTCCATCAGGCTTTCCAATCCCCTTTTCAAGGCATCCAGACCAGATGCCATCACCAGAAGCTGTGGCAAGGGGTTCCACAGATTAATTGCATGCAGGAAAAGCTCAGCTAGGTCTCCATAAGAACATCCCCACTGGATTAGGCCCAGGGCCCATCTATTTCCAGCTTCCTGTACCTCACAATGCCCCCCCCAAGATGACTCAGGAAGCACACAGAACAAGACACCTGCATCCTGTTGCCACTCCCTTGCACCTGACATGTCAGAGGCAGCCTACCTGTGATGGACTTTTCAGCCATAAAATGATGCGGTGGACTTTCCTCTCCATAAAATGCCCTTTTAAAGACATCAAGGCCAGATGCCAACACCACGTCCTGTGGCAAGGAGGCCCACCCACTCTTAGGAGAGGTGACGCTGGGGGAGACACACAAGTCCCAGGAATTACTGTATGTCTTGCACCATTTTTCAGAGGAAAAAGTGGTTATGCTTGTTTGGGGAGGAGCAAAAAAACAAACAAAATAGCAAACGCTTTCTGAGAATGAAAACCTTCCTTCCTTCCTTCCCAGTTTCTCGAAGGCCACACCCAATTCGTCCCTGGAAAGATGTGTCTTATCTAAATACAGGGAGCGTTGATGGGAAGAGATGGCTGGCTCGGGAATGGAGGATGGGGGCTGGTGCGGACAGGATGCTGAGATCCATTGATAGCTGAAGTCAGCAGCCTGGAAATGCTGGCAGGGCACATAAGAAGAGTCCGCTGGATCAGGCCAAAGGCCCATCCAATCCAGCTTCTGATGGTCCACCAGATGCCTTGGAGAGCCCACAAGACAACAAGAGACCTGCGCCCTGTTGCCACTCCCTTGCTTCTGGCATTCAGAGATAGCCTAGTTCTAGCTATCTCTTGGGTTGCACATACCCATCGTGGCTTGGAGCCTGCGATGGACTTTTCTTCCGTCACTCTGTCCAATCCCCTTTTAGAGGCATCTAGGCCAGGTGCCATCTCATCCCGTGGCAAGGAGTTCCACAGATTCATTACACACTGGGTAAAGGCGCTGGTGTCCATCTGGTGTCACCTTTCCTGGGAATAGGCTGCGGTGACGCCCTGCTTTTCCCTGCCACGTATTCTCAGCTTCCCCCCCCCCCCGCTTATGGATTGTCTCACGGCCTCCTGATCTGCATTTTCCCGACATTTTTAGAGGAAGCCGGGGCTGGAGGGGCCAATTACGGGAAGGGTCCCTGCCAAGCTGTGAGCACTCCACTCACCAGAGACACAAAAGGGCCCTCAGAGGCACATCGACGCCGCGGCACTTTGTTCTTCCAGCCAAACGCGGCGCTGGGGACGGCACAAGCCAGATAAGAACAAACCACCAGCTCTCAGCGTGCACCGGATCCACGCTGGTCCTGACTGGGCACAGAGCCAGCCAGATGGCAGCCCTGCCCTCTTCAGCTGAGCAGCGGCCACCGCCCAGCCTGTCCAGGACCGGGGCAGAGTCCAGCAGGTGGAGAGGGCCCAGGATCTCCCTCGCACCTGAGAGCAAAGGTGAGGCATCGGGAGTGTCCAAACACCTGCCTGTCCTGCGACATCAGGTGGAAAATTTTCCACTGGCTCTGTCGGAACTGTCAACTGCCGCACCGTCCCAGAACATTAATTGGGAGCCTTGTCTTGAATGGATACAATCCTGGCATGGTGGCGGCAGGGAACTGCTTGGCTGCTGCGCAGCGAATTGTATTTCGCTATAATCTATTCAGATTGCTCTATTTGTGTTCCACCCTACACAGTTCAAATGCTGAGCTATTTAGGCAGCGCGCAAACTGAAAGCCTTTGTGCTCACTAAGTCCAAGGCAAACACGCTAAATTGAGCCTCTCTGGCTAAGGCTCCCGAGGCTGCTGCCTGATTCAGGGGGAGTCTGGGAGTCAGGGAGGATGGTGCACGTTGGTCGTCCCCCCCCCCACACCTGCCACTTGGTGCCGACAGGCATTTAGCAGGTGCTTTCTGCGGATCAGGACGATGTCTGAAACTTGGGCAAATTGCTGCTTTCAACCCCATTTTCTAATTGCCCCCTGGGTGCCTTTGTGACCAGCTCAGTAACCCACAATCAGTGCTTAGATCCATCCGGCCCATTAGCGCACATAAGTGCAACTGCTGCCTGCTTTCCTTTCTACCACAGAGACAGAAAGTCCATTGCACATTTTATGGATTCCACAGACTTCAGCTGGGGCCCTGCAAGTAGCATTTCCAACAGGGCCCCCACCGCTGCTAAGTCTGCTCTTGAAGACAGGCAGTGTCCCCCCCACCCCTCTTTCTTCACAATCTCTAATCACAACAATGGGAAAAACATCATTGCGCAGACACCAGCACTGGGCACAACAGATCAAGAGAAAGGCACTCCGGGTACGAGAACCTGCCTGAGAACTCAGCTCCCCTGCAAGCCTGCTGGGAAATGCTCCAAGTTGCCCAAGAAGGAAGTGTGCGCCTGGGGTGTTCCTCGCCTGCACAAAGCCGTCTCCCGTGCCACACTCCTGCAGACGCCCAGGGAGCGGCAATCACGCTGCACACCAGAGGAGGAGAAAAGGGACTCCTATCAGAGAGGTTGGCCATGTGCACACCCAAGCAGTGTGTACACCCCCCCCCCCCCCGGGGGACACAAGAGCGTGTGGGACCGGTAACTCAGTTGGGCCCGGAAGGGAGTCGGGTGGGGTCATGATCCACAGCCCGACCGTGTGTTCCCCCCACTGCTGTCTGTGAGAAGTGCGAAAGAGGGAGAGAACCCCCCCCCCCCCGCTCTCCCAGCTGGATTCAGGGGCCCCTGCCACCACGACCAGCAGCCACTGGTAGATCACTGGTTCTCCATGAATCTGCCCGCTTCCCTTTCCGAGCCACCCAAGTAAGAGGTCCCCAGCACACCTTGTGGCCATGAATCCCACAGGCTAACAATGCTCCATGCTTGCCCACCCTCGATCTCCGACCAGCCGGCAACATCGGAGGACCCTGCCTGGCTCACAGACTGCGTCAGAGAGAAGCCCCCTTGCGCTCTCCAAATCACACACAGTTTCAGAGGTCTTGGTCGCGTCCCCCTTAATGCCCTTGTGCAAGCTAAAAAGCCACCTCACCCCACCCAAGCTGCAGCCTCTCCTCGCAAGGAAAGTGCTGCCACCTTCTGCGCACTCTCTTTGGCACCTCCTCCAGCCCCACCATTGTCCGAAGTGGCCACAGCCTTCTGAGCATGGCCATGCCACAGATTTGTACAGGGGCATTATGACATCGGCAGCCCGTCCCTCCCTCCCTCCCAACCCCCACAGGCAGTGGCCTCTGTCCTTCCCCACTGCAGCACATGGGACTGACTGCCCAAGCCTCAAACCCCAAGATAGATAGAAATTTATTTGTCATTGTACTCACGGTATGAGAACAACGAAATGAGGTGCTCTTCACATCTTACACTGGACAACACCAAATAACATATACAAATAACATTTAAAAACAACATTAAAAAATATAGATATAAGTACCATACAGTATACATTATTAAGACCACCAGATTCAAACCCCTGCATTTAGCCTGATCACAGCACTTGGGTAAAAACTATGTTTAAACCTACTTGTCCTAGCTTTCAACACTCTGTATCTTCTTCCCGACGGTAGAATCTCAAACATCGAGTGACCCGGATATGAGGAATCTCTCAAGATTTTTTGTATCTTCCTGCTACATCCCATGTTATACAAATCCTCCAGTGAGGGAAGAGGGCAGCCAATGATCTTTTGTGCCCTCTTTATCACTCTTTGGAGTGCCTTTTTCTCCCTGGGACTTACCGCCCACAGCTCCAGCACATCAATGCGCAACCTCAGGGCCCCTGCCTCAGGCTAGATAGGGAGGGTCTGCCTGAGCAACAAGCAAAGCACAGCTCTCACTTCCACCACAGTGGGGCTGGAGCTGGCGCACATGAGCGCACGACGGCGCTTGGTGAAACCAGGGCCACTCCTTTGAGTCAAACCGCCAGGGCCCAACTTTCCAGCACTTTTTGCTTCTGTGCCCATGGGGCACGTGCTGTGTCCTGCAGTTGGGGGGCAGGCAGGGAGGAGGCCTCCACAAGATAGTTTTTTCCCCCCTTTACAGTCACATTGCACCTGCATCAGAACTGGAAAGCTGGACCAGACTGGGCCCTCAGTCATAAGTGTTGTGTATTTGTGTAAATAGTAGCAGAGTTGGGGGCTTGGAGACC
>JAJKFI010000103.1:475601-499304 GCA_029204185.1 Lerista edwardsae | reverse complement strand
GCACACACAGTGAAAAACTCCTTCTAACAACAGAACAAAGGGATGCAACCAGAGTATATCTGGTAGGTGGATACCTGAAGACCCCTTGTGCCCCATCTTACCCAATGGGGTGACCCTTAGAGCACTATGAGCTCATGGGAATGTGCAGTGTTTGCAGCCAGGACTTCCCGTGTGAAACTGCCTGCTTATTCTACACTATCTTAAAAGGGAGTACAACTACTATCCCTAACAAGCTGGGAAGCTGCCTGCTGAAGGACACACAGGTGTTCATCGGATCTTGAGACGGAGAGACGGAATGCCAGTTTCTACCAGTTCTGGACTGTGAGATGTGAAACTGCAACAATAAGAACATAAGGAGAGCCCTGCTGGATCAGGCCAAAGGCCCGTCTAGTCCAGCTTCCTGCATCTCACAGCAGCCCACCAGCTGCCTCGAGGAGGCACAAGGCAACAAGATGCTTGCATCCTGTTGCCACTCCCTTGCACCTGGTACTCTGAAGTAGCCCACCACCAACGTAAGGAGGTTGCACAACCCATCATGGCCTATAGCCCACGATGGACTTTTCTTCCAGAAATCCGTCCAATCCCCTCTTAAAGGCATCCAGGCCAGATGCCATCACCACCTCCTGTGGAAAAGAGTTCCACAATCTTCTTCTACAATAAAGAGTCCATCAGGTGGGGGCGGGGGTGGGGCTCTCACCCAAAGAGGGGGCTGCCCTCTCCTCCCCACCAAGACTCAGAGTTGCGGGAGCCAAAAGAGGGGGGATTTTACCCCCCCCCCAACCCATAAGTTCCCGTCCTGCTCCTTGGGCCCGCGGCGGGCTCCTACCTGCAGCGAGCTCGACGACGCGTCTCTGCAGCCGAGCTCCGGGAGCTGTTCCCGCTTCCGCCTGAGCCGCGCCCGGCCGGGGCGGGGCCCCGCAGAGCCTCCATCCATCCCCTCGACAGCAGCCCCCAGGCGAGCCGAGCGTGCAGCCCGCCCGCTCCCGCTCCCGCTCCCGGAGCGCTGTCCTGTGCCGTCGCCCCCGGACCGGCCTCGGGGGACACCCCGGGGGACACCTGTTAGTCAGAGGTAGACACCCCCCCCCCCGAACAGGCAGGTTCCACCCTGCAGCCCCGCCAATCGGCAGCCCAAAGGAACCGCGTGCGGGGTCTCCGGCGCCTGCAGTCCTATGCAGCAGGCAGGCCACCTCGGGAGCCGGAACAAGCTCCTCAGGGAATGCGGGGGGGGGGGCCTGCCCAGATCCACGTAGGCTGCCTGACAGCCGGGGGCGGCTCCTGCTTGCCTCCCGTCGCGCCGAGGAGTCCCGGAGCGGTCGGGGCCTGCAGTGCAGGCAGTCGCCAGCAGGGGGCAGTTCGGCTCCGACGACGAGAGCGCTCGCCTGCTTGGCAAGCCCAGGAAGGCACACCTGGAGCCCCCCCGCCCCCGCCCCCCGGGCCGGCTTTTTTTTAGGCAGAGTCATATTGGGGGAAAGACTCGCATTTATTTCCATCCCGCTTCAGTGAGTGCGAACGAAGCGGTGCGCGAAAGAGCAGACAGACTGGCGTGGATTGACTTGGCCGTTCCGGGGTCTTTGGCAAGGAGCTGCTTGCGACCCCCTCTCCGATTCTCTTCCTTGAGGCTTCAACTGGCCCATGACCTGTCCTTGGCGGACTTGGAAAATGAATACACCAGGAAAAAGATGCCCAGGCACTTATCTCCCTCTAGGGACACCGGCTTGCAAACTGCAGGAGCTGAGCTCTTTGCGGGGCAGTGAGCGGCGCTCTGAGTTTTGCATTGCCTCCGGGATCGAGGCCAGGAGTTTTCGGATCTTTCCATCACTCGCGTTTTCATCGGAGGCTCTGCGCCCCCCCCCCCAGAAATCAACCCACTCGGATTAATGCTGCCTTAATCCCAGACTTCAGCTTTACATATTTTAGCATGAGTTCATGGAAGGAAGTTGGAGGGGGGGGGAGAAACACCACAACACGCACTCGAAACCAAGGCAACGGTTCAGGCATCTGCCGCCACGCCAGTCCTGCCTCAATTAACAGCAAAACAGAGCTGGGTAGGATTAGATTATGGCTGAGCCGCAATTGCATTTCCTGTGAGCTCAGAAGTGCGGGTGGCCGGACTGGGAAGCGTTTGATCCTCGCTGCCAACGTGGCTCGTTCAGGTTGCGCTGAAGGGAGACGCCGGAAGCCCCCTGAGCCGGCAGGTCTGGCGGGCAAATGGGCCTCTGGGACCCCTAGCTGAGGATTAGCTTCCTGCGTGTGTGTGTGTGGGGGGGGGGGTTCTTCCAGCCCACAGACGTTTCTGCCCAAATCAACCCGCTGTTAATCTCAGTGGATAAATTCACCGCCCTCTGATTCGTGAAAGCTTCTCCTGACGTGAACGGCTCCTAAAAAGGGGCCAAAAGGATCTTTGTGGCTTGCGAAGTGGACTCCTGTTCCCTTCTGCACAGCTTTGAGGTCAGGCAGGCCCTTGAGTGGGGGCTACCTCAGCCCATGCAAGTCATTGCCCAAAGCAAAATGTGAAATGCCGAGCAGGGAAGAGCCAGGCTGTGAGATAGCCGCCGCCCCCCCGCCCCGCCCCAAGCTCCAAGGCCAACACTCTTGCTAGCCCACTATGCCTGCTGTAGGTGAGACTGGAAGGGTTAAAACCCCACTTTCTTCCCTCAAGGAACCAGTCGGCTCTCCAGCTGACAGACGAGTCTCAAATATCGGCGCTCCTATGCCCGTGTGGATACAGGTGCCCCGGAGACCGCGCACAAGCAGGTACAAACACGCGAGCCAGAGACGCACGGCCGCCCACGCCCCCTTTCGTCTGCCCCAGGCGGTATCCCCTGCCTGTTGCGCCTGGACTCGTGAAGGAGCGACTCTGAGTGGGCGTCCTGGGCAAAGCAGGAGGGATTTGCAGCACCGCGGACAGCTCCCAGGAACCACCCTGGGCCACGTTGCTCGCCCTTCCTGGAGAGAGGAGTCCGGGGGGGACGGGACGGGGGGCCCTCACTTTTCTCCCCCTCTGCATCAAGTCCTGCCCAAGCCCCAAGTCCTGGGGCCAGCACTGGGGCCACGCCTGTTTCCTCAAACTCAGCCCAGGCAGAAGGCAGGATTGGTGCCCTTCAGCTTTCTTTCTGTTCTGCAGTGGAGGAGCTCCGTCTGTGCTCTGCACGGAAATGGACTGCGGCCCCCAGGCTGGCACCTGCTGGGCACTGGGCAAAGAGGCCTGGCCAGCAGCCAATGGCAAGGCCTGGAGTTCTGCAGAGCGGGGATTCTGCGTGGACTCGCAGCCTGCCTGTTACAGCCCTTCTCGACCGCCAGGGGAGCCATTTCCTTCCAGTTCTGCCTTCGACCCTTCTCGTCCATGTCAACTGAACCGGGCGCGCCCCCCCCCCGGGGGGGGGAGAATCCACCCTGGATTTCAAAGATAGCCAGGGTGGGGAAGTCTGAGTGGCTGAATCTGGTCACAGTGAGAGAAGGGCTTTTGCCTGAAGAGGATAAAATGAGCGCACAGTTTGCAACAAGGAGGGTCAGGTGTCTAATTTTTGTTTTTAAAGAAAAAAGCAGAAGTCTGTTGGGCAGTCATGTGCCTCTCCCCCGCCCCGAGAAAGTTCCTGGGGAAGACGTTTCTCAAGCCAGGAAATGGCCTGCAGAGAGGGGGGGGGGTTTCTTGCTGTCCCCTGCAAGTGATGCAGAGAGAGGCAGAGGGCAGCTTCAGGGAGCCTGAAAGAGACCAGCAGGTACACCAAGCGCAGCTGCTCACCACTTTGGGGAGAGATGGTTCTTGTTTTCAAAGCCAGACCAATGGGCTTCTCCTCTTTGGATACTGGACAGAATCCTTTTGGAATTTGGGGAGGCCAAATTTGGAATTTGGGGAAAGCAAAGTGAACCAGAAAGGGAAAAAAGCCTATTTACAGCCTTGACACAAGCAAAGCCACCACACAGCCCTCCCCCTTTCCAGCATCCCATCTTCCCATATTTTCAATTATTGCTGCCCTAGGAGCTACAAATCCTGAAGCTGAAGCTCAAGTACTTTGGCCACCTCATGAGAAGAGAGAACTCTTTAGAAAAGACCCTCATGCTGGGAAAGATCGAAAGCAAAAGGAGAAGGGGGCGGCAGAGGATGAGATGGTTAGAGAGTGTCACCGAAGCAATGAACATGAAGTTGGGTGAACTCCAGAGATTAGTGGAGGACAGGGAGGCCTGGCATGCTGTGGTCCAGGGGGTCGCGAAGAGTCAGACACGACTTAGCGACTGAACCACAACAACAAGGAGCTACACGACCCACGTGAAATTGGCTTGTGACCCGCCTAGTGGGTTTCGACCTGAGTTTGAGAAACACTGCGTTGGAATGATGGTGGAAGATACCAGAGTGGGGTGTGTATGTGTCAAATGCTACTTGGTCCAACCCAGGCCAACGTTCCTGGTAGCAAGCAAAAGGGGTTTTTTTTTGTCAAAAATTTGTCTATTTGCTGGAATTCCAGTTGATTCTGTTTCCCTTCTTATGAGATTGTCACTTTTCCACTTCCCTCCGTTGTTTCCAGACACGCACAATCACACTGCACTGTAGGTTTTGTAGTTTTTTATTTGCGGATGCTTCAGTCACATCGAAGAGATAACAAAATGGAAGCAATAAATGATGGATTTCATGCAGGGCCCTCAAAGGCCTTCCTTGATTCTCTGAGCTCCATCCCCTGACCCCTGACTGCTTCAGACCCAACATGCCCCCCCTGCAGAGCTTTCTAAAACAGTAACATGGGCTGCAATCCTGTACACTCTTACCTGGAAGTAAATCCCCTTGAACTCAGCAAGGCTTGCTTCTGAGGAGATGCTGTAAGGGAGCAGGCCCCCTCTTACCCAGAGGCATTTCTACAGGGATAGCAAAGCTCTAAGTTTTGCAGGAAGCCTTACCCTGTCATGTACATCCCTCCTCTCCCTTGCTGCTGTAGCCAGTAAGCGACACCAAGATGTTGCTGTTCCCTGTGAGGATTGGCTAAAACGGTGCAGGAGAGGAGTGATTTCCACTGCAAGGTCAGGCTTCTTGCAAAACTTACAGCTTTGCCCTCCCTGTAGAAACGCCACTGCCCTTACCCCCCACAGAGATTCGAACAGGGCAAGTCCCCACCTGCCTTTCCCAAGACTCCCAACTTTTCAAGAAATATTTTCCCAGGCAGAACTTCAAGGGAAACATCTGAGCCAGCCGTTTTCACCACTAACACCAACACGGGATGACTCACAAGCCACAGCTGGGACTTGAGACAGAGCCGAGTTTTTGAGCTGCTGAAAAGAAGGGGGGATTTGCGGGTGGAGGTGAGGAAACAGGGCAGAGGCCAAGAGGAGCCGGGTTGCCGGCCGACTGCCCAGGCGGGAAAAAGACAGCAGGACGCAGGTCGCTTGTGTGCTCCCCGAGGCGTCTGGGGGGCCACTGTGAGATGCAGGGAGCTGGACTAGGGTTGCCCCCCCCCCCTTTGGCCTGATCCAGCACAGGGGCTCTTCTGATGTTCTTAACCCTAGAAGATCCAGGCTCAAATCCCTGCTCAGCCACAAAGTCTCCGAGGGGACGCTCTCAACCCTGCCTTCCTCACAGGGGTGCTGGACCTGCCCCCCCGCCGGGTCCGCTCTCTAGAGGGCTGGCGCAGGCGCTGTCCCCGAGCTTCCCCCCCCCCGGCTGCTGCCCAAACCTGCCTGCAGAATGTGGGTCGCGTCCGTCGTGCCCTCCCTCGACACGCCCACCGCAGCTGCTCCAGGGCTCCTCCTACTCACCTGCGGGGAGCCGGGCTGGCTCCTCCCGAGCGGTCTGGCTTCTGGCTCCAGCACCTGGTGGGTCTCTGGCGGCCCGCGCGACTCCCCCGGCCGGGGAAGCCAGCCAGTGCCCACGTCACGCGGGCAGGAAGGCGGCCCTTCAGCCCAAGTCCGGATCCCCCTTCGGGGCAGCCGACTGGGGGCAGCCCCAATTCAGTGGGGCTTCGCACGGGCTTAGGATGCTGCCAGCTTGTCATTCCTGCCCCCTGCCTGGACGAGGGGACCCCCCCCCCCTTGCGGGTCCACGCACCTCCTCCGCAGGGATCCGCACACCTCTCTGCCTGGGCCCGGGCCGGGGCGCCTGTCTCGCGTGGGGGGGCTCGGCTCCCAAGGGGGTGTCTCCGCCTGCCTGCCCTCCCCGCCGCGCAAGCTCGCCTCGGCTGCCGGGCGGACGCGTCACGTGTGAACGGCCAGCCCCGCGCGCCCGTGAGTGGCGGCTCTGCGCGGCTCCGCTCCGCCCCGCCGCCGTCAGCTGTTGCTAAGCGGGCCGGAGCGCCGCGCGCGGATTGGTCGCCGCCGCCCCTATATACGGCGCAGCCGGCGGGGCGCTTGGCCGCGGCTGCGGGATGGTGCGCCGGAGCGGTTCCGCGGGCGGAGCGAGCAGCGCGGCCGGAGCCCGGGTGAGCGCCGCGGAGCCCCCGCGCGGGGATCGGGACGGGGGGGGCGCCGATTGCCTCTTGGGGGCGCGGGGATGGCGCCCCCCCCCGACTGCAGCAGGCAACCCGGGCGCGCCCCTCGAACAAAGGCGAGGCTGCCTGGCGGGTGGGGGGAGCTGCGCCGCCGCTGCCGAGGTCGAGCCGCCCCCCGCCCCGCTGCCGCTGGCAGGCCGCCCCTCCCTACGTGCTCGGGGGCGGGGCTTGGCAGGGGGCCCCTCCGCCCCCTCCCCAGTTGGCGCGGCCTTGCATCGCCGCGCTCGCCTTGCGCCGGGGGGATTGAAGGCGGAGCCCCGCAGCCCCGCGGGCTCGTCCACGTCCGCCCTCCCGGGCTGGGGCGGGGGTCCCCTGGGCTCCTGCGCCTCGAGGGGGCCGAGGAGGGTGAGCGGCTCGCCGGGGGGGGGGGGGGGGGGGGGGGCCCCCCCCCCAGCCCCGCCCCCCTGGGCCCCAGGCCCCCCCCCCCCCCGCTCACGACCCGGGCGCGTGTGCAGCTGTGTGCCGCGGCGACGCATCGCCTCCTTCCGGGGGGAGGATTTCTTTGTTCCTCTGCTTGCCAGTCGGCAGCGCGCATCTGCCCCCCCCCCGTCTGCCCCCGAGACTGGGGTGTTCGGCGCTGGGCATGCGGTGCCGCCCCCCGCCCCAGCCCCGGTTGCGGCGCCTGGACGGGGCGGGGGGGCCTGCCTCGGGGCTTTCCTCCGGGGCGGCTGCAGACGCGCGGGGTGGGGAGGGGGAGTAGCTGGCCTGGCGCCTGCTTGCGGGGCCGAGGAAGCGGTTCTCCCCCCCCGCCCCCCGCGCAGCTCTGACGACCGACGAGGGCCGGCCCCGCTCCCCTGCCGCTGGCGCGCGCCCCACTTTCCGCTGCGGAGTTCGCGGGCGGGGGCCGGGCTTGGCACCTCGCATCCCTTGCCCAGGAGCGGGCCAGTCTGTCCCGGGGGGTAGCCCGCCCCTCACCACCGGGGGCAGGCCGGCTCCCTCCCGCAGGGATGCCCAGGCTCCTTTTGGGCAAAGGGACGCTGCCGCCCCAGGGTCCCGTCGATCCGTTGGGCTGCTGGGGGTGGGGGTGGGGGCCTCCCTCCTCTCCGACAGTTGGGGCTGCAGAAGGTCCCGGCCCCCCGGATCCGGGCTCGGCCCTGCCAGCACCAGCAGCAGCTCCCCCTTCGCGGTCGCTTTGCAGGGAGGTTACGTAACCATCCAAAGCGGTGCCCGGGCTCCAGAGCGGCTGTGGGTCACGGCCTGGGCAGGAGCGCCTGGCCCCGATGCTGGCTGGCAGACCCAGAACCGCCCCCCCCCCGAGCCTGCACTGCAGGGCTGACCTCTCCGGCCGCCGGGCAGAGGGCAGGCGCCTGGAGCTCCCCCCAGGAGTCGGGCCCTGCCTTGAAGGTGGGCGTTCGGGGCTGAGCAGAGGGTGGCTGGCAGAGACGGGGCCCCGGAGGGCCAGCAGCAGCCAGGCTGGGCTGCCTAGTGGGGCCAGGGGGCCGGTCAGTGGCCCGGCCTTCCCCGGAGGTGCCAGGCTCTGGCCCCGGGCGCTGGTGGGCAGGTGGCCGACGGCCTTGCCCAGGACTTGAGGTCGCGACCTCCTTTGGCAGGGAGGACCATCCGACCTCCTCTGGAGCCTGCCTGACAGTGCCGTGACAGCGCCAGACCTGTGGCTCGGGCTCTGTGCGCCTCTGGTTCTCCCCCCCCCCCGCCCCTGTTTGGTGCTGACTGCGCACTAACCGGGAGTGCAGCATCTCCTCCTGCCAGCCCCGGAGAACCCGCTCCGTGGCCTTCCCTGGGACGTCCCGCCGGCCTTCCAGCCAAGCGTCCCTGTAGCCCCAAAGGCCCGTCCCTCTCGGAGCGCACGAGCGCTGGGCCGGGGCAGGGGGCACCGGGAGAGAGTGCCTGCCCCCAGGCCGCTCAGCAGTGCCGAGGGGGGCATTTCAAGCGGAACCCGTCCCTGGGAACCAAGACCCTGCAAGGCTGGCCCTGGGGGGCCCTGGGGGGCGGGGGCCTCTTGCTCTTGCCCAGTCAAGGTTCGGCACTTGCCCTGCCCCCCCCCCACTCCCGGGCAGGGACCTGTGCGCCCTGCAGGCAGGACTGAGCTGTCCAGGATGAGTCGCGGCGTCCCTTGGAGAGTCTCGTGGCCTTCCGGGGGCTGACTCAGGCCTGCAGGAAAACCCTCCTCACCCCGTCATCTGATGCTGACAGCTGCGGGGAAAGCCCCAGGATGCCCCCACTGCGCCACGATGCCGGACTATTCATGGCTGTTCCTGAAAACACTTTTGCCGGGGGGGGGGTTTGCTAAAAATTCACGGCCCCCGGTCCCAAACGGCACACCACTGCTAGGACTTGCTGCACAGTTTTTGAAATTGTTTCATATACTGTTTGTTTCTAATACGGCATTGTGAGCTGCCCTGAGCATTTGCTCCTGCGAAGCTTTTCAATAAGTAAATAATAAATGTAATAGCTGAGGTTGAGGAAAGAGTTTTAAGGGCTGAAAAAAAGAGTCTCTGGTTAGAGCAGGTGGCAGGTTTTAAAACCCGTTTTTGGCAGGGGCATTTTGTGGCCACGGGCAGTCTTTGCTCTTAAGAGGCATTCCCTGTTTTCTCCAGCACGACAGGCGCACTCCTAGAAGAGGCATTCCCTAATAGCAAAAGTGTGCTGCTGGCATGGGAGCCTTTTTCTCTTGCTGCGCAGGGGGTGCAGAGGTTTCTTTATGCGGGCGGCAGTCATGCGCGCAGCGGAGTTTGCTTCCTGGGCTGGAGACGCTCAGTGTCACCCTCCTTGTCGTTCCAGGGACCGAACCACTGCTGACGGGGGCCACTGCGTGGGGAAGCCCGTCTCCTCCCCCTCCCCCTCCTCCTCCGCCACCTGTGATTGGACCAGCCTGACCGTCGGCGCGGACCATGTCGTCGGTCGTGGACCACAGTCCCACCACGGGGGTGGTGACGGTGATCGTCATCCTGATCGCCATTGCGGCGCTGGGCGCCCTGATCCTGGGGTGCTGGTGCTACCTGCGGCTGCAGCGCATCAGCCAGTCGGAGGACGAGGAGAGCATCGTGGGCGAGGGAGAGACCAAGGAGCCCTTCCTGCTGGTCCAGTACTCGGCCCGGGGGCCCTGCATGGAGCGCAAGGCCAAGCTGACGCCCGGCGGCCCCGAGGCACACAGCTAACTGGCTGCTGGCAGACGGACAGGCGGACGGGAGCCGAGCCCATGCTGTGAAAGCGGGAAGAGGGGGAACAGGGCTGCCCTCCTCGCGGCTCCGAGCGCCAGTCTCCTCTTCCGGCACAGGGCCCATTGCCGGCAATGGGCCAGCAGACCAGGGCAGGGAGAGGAGAGCGAGAGCGAGAAGCTGGCCTCTTACTTGAAGACTGGGGCACTGGCCCTCTTGGCCCCGGAATGTGAACTGCCTGCAAATGTGAACTGCCTGTAAATAAGTAGCTGGGGGGGGCCGGCAGGGGTCGTTTGTTCCACCCTGCAGCCAGGGGTGGGGGAATGCTCCGGCGTCACCCCTGTGCAAGCAGCGCTGCTGGCTTTGGGAGACGCATGACCACAAGTGGGATTTCTCCGAAGTCATGGGGGGGGGGGGCCTTCCTTGTGCTTCTCTTTGGGGATACTTTTGTAGCAGCAGAAAATGCTGGGGTTGCGGGGGGGGGGACTTTGCTTTTAGGTCCCCCTCCCTTGTGGAGCACAAGCTTATTTTGTTAGTGTGTGTGTGGGGGGGGGAGGGGATGCATTTTTAGGCCAGCCGGCACCTGGGGACAGAGCCGCGTGACTGGGGGTGGGGGGGGGCGCTGCCTTGCCGGCGTTGGGTCTGGCGGCCAATGACTGGCTGTGTCGCAAGTGCAACGCTCAGCCGGATGGCTGCTGCCGCCGCTTTTCCCTGTCGCTGCAGCTCTGCCCCTCGCGCCGGTCAGCCCCAACGCTTGCAGGGTGGCCTGGCGCCTGGGTGCCCGTCTGCACGCTGGGTGCGTCGGAGCCCCAGGACGCAGCGGGCCGTGCCTTCTGCAGGCGGAGGCCTGGTGTCCCTCAGCAGAGGGGCAGCTGCGAACAGCCTAGCCCGGCAGCAGGCGCATTTGTCCACTGGAGCCGAGTGCCGGCTTGTGATTCGTCCTCGGCGCCTGCTGTTTCCATGGCAATTCCGCTGTATGGTAGGGGAGGGCTTGCAAGAGGAGCCCCCCCCCCGGCCTGCCTGTATTCCTCCCTCCTCCTCAAATATTCTCTGAATGTTTTACTGTAGCCGGTGATTAAACGAAGCCGAACTGGAGTGTCAACAGAAAGAGCCTGGCGTGAGGAGGGGGCGCGAAGGGGGGGGGCGCTGCTGCCGTGGTGGGCAGGGAGGGGGGAGGCTCTGTCTCAGCCTGGGGGAGGCTACAGGTGCATGGGCTGTAGTTTGGGGGAGGGACGGAGGGAGGTGCATCTCTGCCCCACTGGGGGATGGAACAGAGCCTGCTTCTTTGGCCCGTTCTCTCCCCCCCCCAAAGATGGTCGTGGCCCTCCCTTGAGCCACAGGACTCCTCGCCTGCTGTTCCGTGACGGGGTCGTGACCCTCTGGCTCTGTGTCCTTCCCCTGCGCCTGCCTGGGCCTCCCCTTCCAGTCATGGGGCACAGCGGGAGGAAGCTCCTCCCCCAGGCCGAGGCCCAACGGGAGCAGAGAGCGGCCTTGTGCACATCCCCTCTGGGCCGGCGCTGCTCAGGCCACACAGGTGGAACGGCGGCTGCAGGTCAGTTCCCAGAGCATCTTGGGCCGACGGTGCAGCCACACCCATAGAGTGGGGGGGGGAGCAGCGGGGGTGCACCCAGCTCCTGGTAGACGACACTGTTGCTCCCTGGCACCTCCGCCCTTCCCAGGCTTCACTGAGGGGGCTCCTTCTCAACTCGGTGCATGGGGGGGGGGACCCTTGAGACTAATGGCTGCCCACCTCCCCCCTCCCTGACAGGACGAAAACGGGCTCGCCCCCTCTCTGCTTCCGGCTGTCAAGAGACACCCCGGACTGTCCTTTCCCAGAGACAAACCGACCAAAGCCCAGAAAAGGAACCTAAGTAAAAGGGGGTGTGTGTGCGATCACTGCTGTGGAGATTCCAGCCCCCACCCAGGGAGACCCGGTCCCCTCCCCTCCCGGAAACAGAGGAGTCGAGAGCAGCAGCTGTGGCGCAGGAGGTGCAGAGGAAGGTTTTATGCCCAGGAGCGGCGGCCCAAAGCGGCCAGGCCTGGGGGGGGGCGAAGCTTCTCACGGCCAGCCCACCACTCAGATCCAACGTTTTAATTTAGGGTGAACCGATACAAAAGCTATCAAAGTAGTGCAATCGTCAAGTGCGCCTGGACCCCCGTGGGCCTGGTGGGCGTCGCGTGGGTCTCGCTCCGGTTCACGGACCCGTTACAAAAATACTCTCTGATTTTTTTTCTTCTTCTCTAGTCCAGCGAAAAAAGAAAAGACGCGATTCCAGTACCGGCTGCGTAAAGGGCACCCCGGCCAGGCCCAGCGTGATTTCGGGGCTGCCATCTCACCCCCCCCCCACTGCCCGGGGGTCACTCTGTCCAGTTCTCCTTGCTGTGCTCGGAGGCCAGCCGGGCGTCCAGGGGGGCACTGCTGCTGCCGCTGCCACCGCCGTCCTTCCGCTCTGCCTCGCGGCGGCTGTCCACGGCCGGGACCGCCCGGCCGGCCTCCTCCTGGGGGAGGCTGATCTCCAGCTCGGCCTTGGCCCCCCCCAGCTTCCGCTCCACGGAGGCCACCAGCAGCTTCAGCAGCGCGTTCTCGGCCAGGAGGCTCTCGGAGGCCTCGGCCAGCGCCCGCAGCTTCCCGGCCGTCTCCCGCAGCTCGCGGGTCTTCTGGTTGAGGAGCTCCTGCAGGTGCTGCCGGTGGCTCTGCAGGGCCTCGTGCTGCCTCCGCAGGGCCCGCGACTCCTGCTGCCGCCGCTGCTCCTCCCGGCGGGCCTCCGAGAGCCGGCCCTGCAGCTGCGCCTGCGCCCGGTGCAGGGCCTGCACTTCTGCCCGCAGCTGCCGGATCTCCCGCGCCAGGTGGAGGCCGTCTCGGGGGCAGGGATCCGGCCCGGGGGCGGGCGGCAGGGGGCTCGAGTGGCGCAGGAGGAACCTGAGCAGGTTGGGGAGGCTGAGGGCGAGATCCGCGGGGAACGGCACGCTTTGGTCCTTCCTAGAGCAAGCAGAGGGGGGTGCGTGTGAGAGCAGGCTCCAGACTGTGCCCTGGGTTTGCGGGGTGGGGACAGGCGGGGCTGAAAGAAGGCAGGGTCCAGCTCTCTTCCAACCAGCCGTGAGGGTTCCTTGCGACAGGCAACCCAACACACAGTCTGAACAGGAGGAGAAACAAAGCACACACACACACACACACACACACGCCCCGGAAGCGAAGGGCCCAAACAGACCGACAACCCCGTCATCACATTCCTGCAGCATTCAGCGCAGTGTCTGCTCAGCCAGTTTTCGCTCCCGAAGTGGCAGGGCAAGAAACACCAGCTGAGCAGAGGACGGGCCGACCTGCAGGGCCTCGTTCACAACAAAGCCGATCCAGGCCTCTTGTGCAACTCCGGTGCAGAGAGCCTGGAATTCCCCGGAGCAGAGGCGCGCAAGGGCCAGCGGGAGGAAGACGCTGAGCCCCTCTGGGGGACGAGGCAAAGCCCTCCTGCCCCCCCCCCCCCGTGCATGTGCCACTTTGGAGCCAAAAGACCAGTCCAGAAACAGGCACCGAGAAGCCACACAACACATGGGCGGGGGGGGGGGGTTGCGGCAGTTAGCCGCATTCTTTGCTTCAGAGGCAACAAAAGCAGAAATTAAATTAATTGGCTTGCTGCGGAACTGGGGCCAGCGTTTCCCCTGTAGCATGTCGGGGTGGGGGGGGTGGGGGAGGAGAGACTCGCACGCGAGGAATGCGGCTGCCAGCCCCAGAACCATCTCCCCAGGCCCGCTTTGGCAGGGACACTCTCCAGCCACGGGGGGTCTGATCCTGCTGCAGAGCCACGCAGCTAAGAGAGCCGAGAGCCAGAGCCCGGAAGTCCTCCACCCACAGCTCACCTCCGCTCCAGTAAGGTGACCTACTTAACTCTCAGCCCCGCCCTGTGCGCGGGGGGGGGGGGGGGATGGAACTGACACACGGGACAGGGGCCCGGCCGCTCCCAGTGGCCCAGGAGAAGCGGGGGGGGGGGGACAGACAGGCAGGCAGCTGCTCTCTGTTTGGCTGGCCTTACCAGGACACTGTGATCACTCCGAGGGCAGAGGGGCACAGAGACCCCCCCCAGCCCAGCCCAGCCTTTCAACGGGGAATGAGCTGCAGCGCTCAAGGTCAGACTCGGAGCGGGGCCGTTTCCCTGGCTCCTGAGTTCCCCGACCAGCCCACAGGCCCTCGGAGAGCTCTGGGGACAGAGGCCGTTCCCCTTGGCCGGAGGGGCACTCCCGGGGCCAAACAGCTGCTTCTGGGCTGCGAGGCTGAGCAGGAAGCGAGCGCTCAGGGCAAGGGCCGGATGCTGCCCAACTCAGAAGCGCACAAGCACACACACACGCACAGCTGCACACACACACACACACACACAGGTGACCGTCAATCCCTCAACGACACAGCCGGGCCCCGACACCAAAACGCGCATTACCTGTCGCGGGGGAAAAAGAGCACGTTGGGGAGACGGTCCGTCACAAACTCCCAGGGCAGGTCGTTCTGGGACACGTCAATCCTGTCAACAGGGCAGAGCAGAGCAACCGGGAGTGAGCTGAGCGCTGGCAGAGGGAGGCTCTGCCGCCAACACCACCACCACCCCACAGTGCCCCATGCCGCATCTCCTGCTCAAGACCTTTACTTATTTGGACACCCCCCCCAAAAAAAAACCCACCCAGCCCTCAATCAATGCCTTGTAATGAGGCAGCCCTAATGAGGGGCTACTGACCTTCGCCTGCCCCCCCCACTACTCTTCACAACAGAAGAACACCACACTTATCGAGTATTCCTCTCTCTACAAAGCTTGCAAACTGGAGGAGCTCAGCCGTTTGCTGGGCAGTGAGCCGAAGAAGCTCAGGGCTGGAGGCAACTGGCCGTTGGTCTTCCCGTCACCCTTGTCTGCGCTGGAGACTTCGGATCGCAGCCGGCCAAGTGCCCCCCCCCCACGGCCTGAGAAGCGCCGCTTTAGAGACAGCGCCGGGGCAGGGACAGGCCAGGACTGGAAAGACAAAGGAGGCCTGTGCAGAAAATTCCCGCCCGAGACTCCGCCAGGAACAAGCGAGAGAGGGCAACAGGCAAGCTGAAAGCAGCAAGCAAGCAAGGGAAGGCTCGCCGTTTTTATCTTGGAAAAGACGCCGGGTGAACAAAATAAACGTGGGACGGCAAAGGCCACGCACAAAACTGGCAGTTTCTGCAAAAGGCAGGACTTAAGCGACGCCCCCTTTGACACTGCCGTACAACCTCCCCCCCCCCCCGAAGAGAGCTCCCAGAGTGACTCCAGCGGCCTTCCGGGGGGAGCAGAACTTGGGTGCTCCCCAGCAGAGAGGACGCCACCCCTCGAGGCCTTGCGGGGGGGGGGGGGCTTCAGGGCCACGGGGACGGAGGACTCTCCTGCCTTCCTACCTGGCGACCACAAAGTTCTCCGGAGGCAGGATCCGAGCAAGCCGGATGAAGACGTGGTTGAGGGACGCGCAGAAGCCGCACCACGGCGAGTAATACAGCAGCAGGACGTCCTGCGGGGTGGGGGGTGGGGAGGAGAGACACGCTCAGGCCACGCTCGAGGCGCCCACACGGGCCGCGGTGGCCCCCACGCCCCACCCGCCAGCCAGCGCTACCTTCGCCGTCCGCAGCACCGTCTCCCGGAAGGTGTCGGTGGCCACTTCGTGGACGAGGCGCTGGGCCCGGACGCGGCCGGCCCCCTCCCCGCCCACCAGGTGCCTTCTCAAGGGGCTGTAGGGGGCGCTGTAGTTCCGGATGAAGGTTTCTAGGAGGGAGGGGCAGCGTCAGGCGGCCCCCGGAGCGCGAGTCCCGAGAACCTGCCCCTCCCGGCGACCCCAACGCCAGCCCGGGAGAGGCCGGGGCGTACCCAGGTCCGCCCTCCGCAGGGCCTGGCTCCGCCCCAGGACGTAGTGCGCCTCCTCCTTCAGGTCCACGATGGCGGCAAACTCCCGCATGGGGAGGGCGCTGGGTGCGCCCAGCCGCTCCGCGAACATCCAGAAGAGGTTCGAGTCCAGCAGGTACAGGTTCAGCGTCCGGTTGGTCCTGCAGCTCAGGCCGGCCAAGGCGGAGCCCCGGAGGGGGGGCGGCTCGGAGAGGAGCCCCCTCCCGCCCTCGGTGTGAGGGGAGGAGCCCTCCGGGGGCGCGCCGGGCCACCCCTCCCCGCGGGAGGCAAAGGGCAGGGCGGGGGTCTCCCCGGGGCGGATCGGGCCCGGCAGGCCCCCGTCCACCGTCCGGCAGCAGGCGCTGTAGCGGCTGAAGGGGCTGTAGGAGCCCAGGAAGTGGCTGCAGAGGGCGGCGCTCCGGGAGACCAGCCGCGGGAAGGGCCTCTCCTGCAGGTGGAAGGAGTCCAGGGCGGCCCCCGTCTCCAGGAAGCTGCAGTGCGGCCCCCCCAGGCGGCTCGGCCTGACCCCCGCCGTCTGGTTGACGCACAGCTCGCAGACGTTGTGGGTCCGGGGCAGGGCGTGCCACTCAGGCGGGAGCACCACCGTGTGGCAGCAGCGGGCCCGGGGGGCGGCCTGCGGGGGGCGGGGGCCAGCGGGGGGCGGAGCGCCCGTGGGTGGGCCTTCTCGGTCCCCGTCGTCCTGCCGGCTCCTGTTGCAGCCGTGGTACTCCAAGGCCAGTCTGGAAATCTGGAGGGGGCGGGAGAAACCCAGGCTGACACTCCCCCCACGTCGTGCTGGAGCCCGGCCACCCCTGGCAGCCCCGCAGAGGGGAGGACGCCCGCAAACCGGGTGCCGGGAGGGGAGCTCGGAGCGGCACAGGTCTGTCTCCTGGGGGCCTCTCCGAGTGGGCGGGGGCACTCCCCAGTGCGGGGGGGGCGTGTCCCAAGGGGGCAGAACTGACCCACCCAGAACTGGGAAGCGGAGCAGTCGCTGCCTGGCCTTTCAGTCGTGGGCCCTGCTCTGTTTCCGGTTCCTTTCAAAACTGCCCCAGGACCCCACAGGCTGGGAGCTGGGGCTGCCCCCCCCGTGCCTGACCCAGGGCAGTGAGACCCCACGTCCCGTGGGATTGGGCCACCCTGCAGGTTTCCCCCCCCCCAGGCACCGCGAGGGAGCAGGACGGGGCAGCGAGGGTCTCTCTTCGGGAGCCACTCCTGCTCCCAGCCTGCCCAGAGGGGTCCGCAGGCCCTTCGGACAGAGCCGCACTGGCAAATCGCGGCCAGATGCTTCAGGCCATGTGGCTGCCCGGAAGGCAGCCCCCCCCCCGAGCGGGAAGGAAACCAGAGCGTCCCCCCCAGCACAGGGGCAACGGCTTCTCCTTGCGGTAAACAAGTTACATAAGCTGCCCCCTAGCGGCACAGGAAGCCGGGCGGCAGCAGCTGGCCGGGGGAGAAGAGCCTGGTCCCGTGTCCCGTCCGAGCGGGGTCTCGGGTTCAAGTGCTGCCTTGGCCGGAGAGGCTGGACCGGCTCCTGCAGTCTGGGGCAGGAGGAGGGTGGAGCCTCTCGCGGGGCTGGGCAGCTCCCCCAGACGCCACTCACCTCCTCGACGCGAGGCTGGCTCTCCGCCAGGGGGTCGAAGGGCAGGAAGAGGAAGAGGGCCGGGCCCTTCTTCAGCTCGCTGTGCAGCAGCAGGCTCTTCCCGCCGTGGGGCCGCAGCCAGCGGAGGAACAGCTCGCGGTTCTCCAGGGCCCACCTGCAGACGTTCTCGGCGGTGTAGTTCATGGCTTCGTGTGGGTAGAGCTGGGAAGGGAGGGAGGGAGGGAGGGCGGGAGGGAGGGGGAAAGGTGCTGACAACCCAACGCAGGCACAGAGGAGCCTCACTGTGCAGCGCAGGGCTTAGGGGGAACCGGCCACTCCCACAGTTCGGCTGCCTGGCCTCAGCCCGAGGAGATGCACGGGAAGTCCTGGGACGGGAAAGCAAACAAGCTCAGCCACGTCCCTGCGCAGGAAGCTGCCGGGGGAGGAGGTTTTCGCCCTGCAGACGGAGGATCCATTTCAAGAGGCTGGATCTCTTCCGAGCGCGGCTGGGGGGCGGCAGGCAGAGGCAACGCACAGCCCGTGGCTGCGGAGGAGGGGAGGGAGGCAGAACGGCCACCACACCTCTCCGGGAAGGGGGGGGTCGCCTGCTTAGCGGGGGGGGGGCACCGACATTCCATCCCGAGCAGCAACCTGTGCAAAGCCGCAAAACCAGGCACTGCAGACAGCGCAGGAGCGGCAGGGAAGGGGCGAAAGGCCGGCCGGTCACCCTGCGCCCTGGAAGGTGTGCGGGGGCGAGCTCTGCAGGCCCACTCCCCCCCGTCAGACCCTCTCCCAGGGGCCGGCCCACTGCTCTGCCCAGCCGTGGGAGGGCAGCCAGGGCACGAGGCAGCCGGGGGGGGAGGAAGGCGGGGGGGGGGCCTCCTGGGCACACATGGGAGAGCCAGGAGGGGTCCCGTCCCGTCCCTCCCTCCTCCTGGTCGCTGCAGCGTGAGCTGTGCCGCAGCGCAGGTGTGTGTGTGTGTGTGTCTGTGTTGTGTGTGTGCGCGTGCAAAGGTGAACTCTCTCTACTCACCAGAGAGGCGTTGATGTGCCTGTGCAGGTAGAGGCTTCCTGAGCTGGCCAGGGGGACCTCCTTGGCGAGCAGCTTGTCTGTGATCACTCCGAAGTGGACGGTCCCGAGGTAATCTGGAGGGGCACAGAAGGAGCCTTGAAGGACGGGGCCCCCAACGCTGCGGCTCCACGGCTGCCCACGTGCCCGGAAGGGAGCCTCTGGGCGACGCCAACTGGGGGTGGCGGAGGAAGCCCCGCGGGACAGGCGCCTGGACCCCCGGAAGCAGAAGGAGCAGCGCGGGCGGGAGAGGGCAGACTCCCCGCCAGCCAGCCGCAGGCCCCGGCCCCACCGGAGACGGCAGCCTCCTGCCAAGAGCGGGCATCTCCGGGCTGCCGGCAGCAGGCAAGCTGAGGTTTCACCCTGCCCAACAAGCGCCGCCTCCGTACTTGAAGGAGCTGCCGGAGGTGCTTTTGGCAGGGGGAGGGATCCGAGGACCCACTTCCTTGCCACAAGGAAGTGGCCTCGGTGGGAACCCTCAGCCACCGCAAGGACGCCTGCCGGGTCTGGCCCGAATGCCACTGCTGCCGCCTCAACGCGAGCCCAGGGCACCCGCCTCTGCCCCTCAACCCACCAACTGCCTCGAGGGCTGTTCGTAGCTGGGGAGGAAAACGAGGCTGAGCAGTGGGCAGGACGATCGATGCGCCCTTCGCCAGCCAAAGAGGGGCTCGCAGCAGGGCCAGCGCCACCTGCAGCCTCCCCCCTGCGCCCCCTTCCCTCGGCCAACCCCCACCATTCAGTCCCAAGCCTGGACTTCGCGCTGGTCACGGCACAAAGGCACGCAGTGGTGCTCCCTCCGGGCCACCGTAGGGGAAGGCAGCTGCGATCCTGTGGATCACAGTGGATCTCCTGCGTGCTTCCCGCTGAAAAGGACGACAGCTGGGCTCTTGCCCAGATTGCCCGTTGATCAGCAATGGGGCTGGGAGGGCTCAGATTCTCAGTCACAGATACGGAAGCTCTCTGAGAAATCCCACTCCTTGCTGCCGTGTTTTGCTACTCGACCCGACTAGCTTGCGGCAGAGAACAAAATGTAACAGGAAGTTTCTTCAGCGAGTCTGCCAAGAGCCAGTCGAGATGAGAGCTGGAGTCTGAAAACGTCCTGTGATATATTTAGTCTACTGCGTGCAGGAAGCCACAACAAGGTTTCAACAGGTCAAGCGACTGGTATCGGGTAGCTATCAAACCGAGCACACGATCCGGCCCTGCAGAAGTCAGCAAGCGCCTGGCAAACAATGGCTACACGGGAGGAGAGCCCAAGCCCGAGTTCTTTGCACCCCCACCACCCACGAGTTACGCATCTGCGTTACGTCAGTGCCTGTGAACGAAGGAAACCCGGACGCTCAAGCGCTCGAGAGGCCAAAGCAAGGGTGAGCTCGTGGTTGTCACCTGGATGAGGCCGGAAGTCTGTGCACGACAGGCCACCCGCAAGCCAACTTATGCCACAAATGGGGACGACCCCCGGTGTGGCTGCCTGGGTCTCGGGAGACCGTGTTCCCTGGCCCACCCCTGAGCAATGCAGCTACAGAGAGCCAGGAACAGGCCGCTCTCGGGGGCAGGTTTGGGTCCCTCAGGCATCTGGGGCTGAGTGCAGCTCTTCTCAACAACTTTCGTACGGCTGCCGGTTGATTTTTAAGCCGTCCCCATGTTCTCCAAGGCGCTCACGACACGGGTTGAGAACGAGTGAGGCACGGGCTGAAAGAAACCAAGGGGTGCTTTTACCTTTGTCCAAGGAGTGCAAGGCGGAGGCAAAAAACGTCAGGTAGCCAGGAGGTTGGGGTGACGCGTTGAACTCAAAATATCCCAGGACCCCAGGCTGCAAAATGCAACAACGAGAGCACACGCAGGAGATGTTACAACCACCCGGAATCAAGGAGGGAACGCAGGCCTCCCGCTTAGTTCCTTCTTAAATGGTGCTTTTTGAACCAATGCTCACTTGGAAACCCGTGGCCCCAAAGGAAGCCGCTCCTTGGCTCCCTCCAGCGCTCCAGGTGGGGTCTTTCCAGGGCCTTCTCTGGGCTCCCCCTCGTGGCCTTAAACTTTATACTGAACACAAGATGGGGGAAACGGGGACTGCAAAGGGACATCTGGTCTGGATGCCTTCAACAGGGGATTGGACGGATTTCTGGAGGAAAGGTCCATCGTGGGCTATAGGCCATGATGGATTGTGCAACCCCCTTACATTAGTGGTAGGCCACTTCAGAGCATTGGGTGCAAGGGAGTGGCAACAGGATGCAGGAATCTTGTTGTCTCCTGCCTCCCTGGGGCACCTGGTGGGCCGCTGTGAGATGCAGGAAGCTGGACTAGGTGGGCCTTTGGCCTGATCCAGCAGGGCTCTTCTTATGTTCTTATGACCCACAACTCCTTTCAGTAGGAAAGGGAAGCTGCAGGAGTGCAGCAGCCCTGAGAGCGGCCACAGTGCGGGGGCTGAGAGGCAGGACTCTCCTGGTGCAAATCTCCCCTCTGCTAGAAGCTGCTTCCTCCCAGACTCAGCCAAATGCTACACGGGCACGATTAGTGCCTACCTCACTGGGCTGTAGCAAGTATCGCACCAGGACCATCTACAAATATTAGGTGTGGTTTGTTTTCTTGCTCCTCCTCCAGCTTGCAGGCAGCCTCACAGTGTTTGGCCAGTCTTGGACGACTGACAGTGAAGAGGCAGCGATAGCTGTTTGCTGCCAGTTAGTGAGAGGTAAAACTCTGGAAGGTGTCTCTTGTTTTTTCCTTTGGAGTTCCTCTCAGTTAGCTTACAAACAGGGGGTGGGGTTTACTATAGGGAGGAATTCTGTGGGTGGGAGCCTCCTGGCTTGTAATTTTCCTATTTGGGCACAGAGGCTCTGTCGTTTTATTTGTAATCTTGTATGCACGTCAATAAAAAGCCAGCAAGGTCTCAAATGGCACAGAGAAAGCCGAGACACGTCACCTCGTAATTGGAGAGGAACTGCCGCAATTTTGATCGAGATGAAATGTAAAGCAGCGGACTCATCACGCGACGAACAAATTTCTCCATGTAGACGGCGTTCATTGGGCCTTTGTATTCAATGGGCCCAAAGCTATTGTCAAACACACAACAGCAACATGTTAGAGGCTGAAAGTTAAGCTGGGATTTCCAATCTAACGGAAAGACGCTGGGCGTTAATAAACAAACTTAGCCTATGGATTCAGTGACAGATACAGTACTATTAAAATTACAGTACAGTATTTATTAACATATTAAAAAATACAGTACAGTATTTATTAAAATTAGAAGCCACATCATATCATGATTTTATTTATTGTTGTTAGACATTGTACATTTTATTGTGGAATCGCTCCTAGAGAGCTGCTCTGTCTACTGGACGCAAATAGCATTAGCAAAAGTCTCACCTCTGGTGGTACAAATAGATCACAGGAAAGTAGAAGAAATGCTTCTGTTTCCGGCATTTTCCCTGGTTCCACCAGCAGTTGATGGCCACAAACAACACCTGCAGGAGAAAAAAAGGGCATGGTGTAATTCAGACGACCACTGGGGTGCTGCATAGAACTTGGGGAGTTACGGGTAGAATTTGAGGGTTTGTTAATTGCAATTCCCCAAACCTACCCCAGGATGAATTCAGGATTGTAACCTCTGTTAGGACAACAAAAAGGGACACCCACCACCCACCCCTCCTTTCAGCTGCCCACTGACGGTCACAAGCTGTTTTGGATATTTGTCAATAGGAAAACAGATATTTTCATTTCCCACATTAAACACACCGAAGGCTTGGCACTCTCAGCCTGACAATTACGCAGCTCCCCAAGGCCGTGCTCTGCACCCCCGCACCCCCCGCTACCTGGTCTGCCAGACTGCGTGCCACTTTCTCCAGCTCCTCTCTCACGGCCACGGACTGTCCGCACCACGGCGCATAGAAAAAGAACAGCGTGACTTCAGAATCTCGGCGGATGTCCTCCGCACGGTCCAGTTGCCCGAGGAAAAGATCGTGGACCGGGGACGTGGTGGGGAAGAAGTTCACGGGGAGCCTGGCGGGCATTGTGACGTCCTTGGCACGGCTAGCGGGGGGGGGGGAAACACAGCTTGTCAGAGAGCAGAAACCCAGCCAGAGGAAATGCAGCACAGCTTACCAAAGTTGCTTGGCTGGCAGGCAAAGGCCAGCTCCAGCCTATCAAGGCCGCAGCACAGAAACTGGCCACTCTGCACAACCATCCAAGAAGGTTTATTATCGAAAGGAAATTACTCAACGCTGCTCCACCGGGATGCAGTAAGAAGAGCCCTGCTGGATCAGGCCAAAAGCCCATCGAGTCCAGCTTCCTGCTTCTCCCAGGGGCACACCAGATGTCCCAGGGAGCCCTCAAGATAACAGGATACCTGCATCCTGTTGCCACTCCCTGGCACCGGGCATGTCAGAGGCAGCAGACTTCTACAACCAGCAGGCTGCACATCCCCGTCATGGTGGGCTTTTCCTCCAGAAATCTGTCCAATCCCCTCCAGAAATCTGTCCAACCCACCCAGGCCAGGCGCCATCACCACAAATTGTGGCAAGGGGTTCCACAGACGAACCACACGCTGGGTCGAAAATGATTGCCTCTTGCCTGTTCTAACTGTCCGAATTTTAGTTCTGCTCCGATTTCACTGAACTCCTCTGGGCAGAAACAGAGTCTCGCCGTCCACACTGAACGCAGGAACCCCATATGGAGATCCTATGTGGGGGGGAGGCATGGGAGAGCTCCCACCCCCATTCAGGCAGATACTGGCAAGGAGGGAGACAAACTCCCCTATGGGGGGAGAGGGGAGACCCCCAGGCAGCTCCCCTCACCTACAGACGACTCCCCTTGAGCACCCCACCCAGGCAGCCCAGGAACGGAGGGGAAGACCCCAGTGATGTCATTCAGGGGGAACGGACCAGAACGGGCATTCCGGATCCTAACGGGCTCCGTGGCTGGTTCCAGGTGCCAATCCAATCAAGACAAGTGCCAATCAAAAGTGAGTTCCTGTTCCTAAATCATTTGAATGACACCACTGGAAGACCCCCATATTGGGGGGGGGGGGGCTTGGGAGAATCCCCATCCACTCAAGCAGCCCCTGGGGAAGGAGGGAGAACCCCATACTGGGGGGGGTGCAGCAGGGGCAACCCCCCCTTGAGCCCCCATTGCAGCACCTGGAGTAGGAAGACCCCATATGGGGGTGCAGTGGGGTGACCCCCTTGAGCTCCCCAACCACCCGGGCAGCCCCTGGAAGGGAGGGGAAGATGGGGGGAAACCCCCCCCCCACACACACACACACTCAGGCAGCCCCCGGGGAGGCAGCCACACTGACTGGGGGGGGGCAGGGGAGAACCCCCAGGCGCCGCCCCCTCCCTCCCTCCCTCCCGCCCGCCCGCCCGTCCCTGGGGACCCCGTGCATCCCGTGCATGGGGGGGCGACCCCCCTCCCGCCCGCGCAGCCCCTCCCTCACCTGCAGGCGGCCCTGAGGGCGAGCAGGAGCGCGCAGGCGAGCAGCAGCAGCAGGGCGGCGCCGCAGAGCAGCCGAGGCCGCGGCCGGGCCATGCGGGGAGCGGGCGCGGCCTGCGCGGGGAGCGGGCGCGGGGAGAGGGCCGGGGCGGCGCCGGGGCCTCGCGCTCCCTCCTCC
>JAJKFI010000103.1:411292-475201 GCA_029204185.1 Lerista edwardsae | reverse complement strand
GAGGCGGGCCTGCCGGGCCGGGCCCGCGGGCCGGGTATGTCGCCCGCCCGCCCGGCAGGGAGGGAGGCCGCGAACCCCGCGCAGCCACGTCGCCTCCGCGGCCCTCGCCACGCCCCGGCAGGCAGGCAGGCAGGCAGGCGGGCCTCGCCCTCGCCCGCCCCCGCCCCGAGCAGGCCTCCCGGTGGGGCTTGCAAAGCCTCAGTTGTGGGGCGCAGCAACGTGTGGGAAGAGCGCTGGGCCGCTGGCGAGCCGGCAGGTAACGAGGGAGGCCCCCGGCGCACCCCTGCAGGAGTCCCGGCCCAGCTCAGGGGCTTTGCTTGGCCGTTGTGCAAAAGCAGCTTTCGTGAGTGCCGGGCTTCTTCCCAGGCACTGTTCGTGTGTTTGTTTTGTTTTTGGCTCTGGTTACAGTATTGGGTTACAGTGCAGGGAGGGTGTTACCGGGGCAGGATGTGGGCAGATCCGGTCCCAGGAGGGTGGTGGGAGTCCCCAGGCTACTTTTTACTTGGGCAGTGGCATAAGAAAGGGTTGAAGACCACCGAAGCCTCATTTGGGTGTGAAGGGCACAGCCTTTGCCGGCTGCCAGCCCCAAGAGGTGTCTCCAGCGGTGGGGGCCACTTGCAAGCCTAAGAGTGTCCCTGCCGCATCTCAGGATCAGGCCAGCTCTGACGCACCCAGCACTCCGTTTCTCTTTCAAAGCCTGACTCCCCCGCTGGGAAGCAGCGCCTTGAAGGCAACACCCCACCCCTCTACTAGTGCGGTGCTCAAGGGAACTCTGCCTGGCAAAGGGGCGGTTCACGTCAGGATTGCAGCCTGAGAATAACCTGTGAAAGCATTTAAATTGAGACCAGGATACACACTGGGTGGTCCTTCCCAGCCATCGGATTTTGCAGCTCTCAGGCCGATGCTGAGATCATTCATTTGGGCTGTGATTTTTATTTATTTTTTTAAAAATGGGTGTCTTTCCCCCCTCTCCCCCCCCCCGCAGTAACTTCACTCAAAAGAATTACCTGACCTCCGGCCCGGCGCATCTGTGCTTGCAGGGTTATGTCTGTCCTCCTATCTACCACTTCAACTAAGAATTTAATTATAGTCTGGACCGGTCACCAGCGACACCGTCAAGGCATGCAACGGTCAGTAAGTGTCACTTATCTGAAGACGCACCTCCTGTGCTATTTTCCAAACATGATTCAAACTGCAGTGGAGTCTTCCAGAGGGAACAGAAGGGGTTTATACTGCGCAATGTCAACTACTGCACACACTAAAGCTGCCCCAGGGAGATTCTGTGCCGCTTAGTGATCCTTCAAAGAGTAAGAAAGTCTTTATGTAAAGTTATCTTTATTACAGGCAATATTGGTCCATACAATGCACAATACTGACAGACAAGTGGAATCTTTCAAAATCATCATTTAAACAGCAAAGACCAAGAAACAGAATCTTTTTTTTTTTTAACTACTTGATTTTCAAAAAAGTAATACGTGTCTTTCTTTCAAGGTCCTTTTTTCCCAGTAAATTATATTGAAACATACAAATAGAGAAAAATACCCCATTCAACATATATTGTAGTTAAATTGTTATTTTGCTTAAAATCTTTTTTTAATAAGAAAATCCTTTTATTAAGCAACCTACATAGAGATAAATAGCAAACTCGTTTTAAACAAATCCTCTCCATTAAAACGTCTGAAGAATTTCCATCCATCATTTTCTTCTGAGCCGAGACGTCTGTTTAAGAAGCTTACCTTGGAAAGTTTCAGCTGAAGGACCGACGGTGGGGGCTCCCTAGATGTGACAATGATGTCCCCCCACCCCGGCCGGTAGTTTCCAGCCTTCTTCTGTCCAACAGAAGGCGAACAAGCACACAAGACTTCAGGCTGTGGTTTTATTGTGACTTCACCGTTCTGTTTCATGAGCGCACAGACAGGCCTGCCGACTCCCCCCTCGCTACACATCTACTACATTTTGTTCTTCAGGAGGAACAATACAGGCCAATAAAAGCAGGGAAACCTGCAGCTTCTGTCACATGCTTTAGATTATGGTCAAATTCTGGTTTTTATGCTTCCAACTGGCAACACAAATGCATCGTTATCGTGTTAGTTTAAATCTTTAAACAAAAAACTATATTTTCCAAAGTCATTATCGTTGGGGGCAATCAAGTGGTCCTTCCGGGCTTTGCTGAGCTTCATTCTTAGAACGTGTCTCCGCTCTTCCCACTCACGGAGCTCAGCAGGTCCATGTGCAAACTTACAGTTGTTGCCCTCGACACAAGTACCAGCCATATATCTGTTGAAACAGAAACGGGATGGTTGGAAAAAGGGGGTCCCGGCGCTGAACAGTTTGGGAACCACTGACCTAAGAGACGCCCGTGACTTTTGTGCAGTTGCTAACTGCAAAGAGCAAAGGGGAAATGTGTGTGTGGTCCTCTCGGGGACAAAGGTTCAGGCCTTCCCCGACATATAAGATTGGCCCTGAGAGAAGATGGCATGTGCAGATGAGCAAAGGATTGTCTGTCAGGAGGCTGTGAACTGCCAACGACCGAGCAGCAACATCTGCCCAGCAGTCAGGGCCACCCACCTATCACAAATGCTGAAATAGCCCGTTGGAAACCGGTGCTGCCAGCAGTTCTGGTCGTCTTCGGTGTGGAATACTTTCTCTTTATGCTTTTCGGAGGAGATGTGGCCTTGCCATTGCCTCTCACTGTTGCAGTTCTTCCCACACATCCAACAATGGAAGTCCACCTGCAAGGCACAGAACGCCACATGGATTAATGCGGAAGGATAGTACAAGCAGCAGGTCTACTTAGGCGGACTAGCGTAGGCCAGTGGTTCCCAAACGGGGGGGTCGCAACCCGATTTTTGGTGTGTTGCCAAAGGATGGTGGAAAAAACAGACAATTTCCTCAAGCCCCAAGGATGCTGCAGCTACTAATTACCCAGCAAAGAAAGAGCTCAGCTCCTACAGTTTGCAAGCCTGTGTAAATATTGGGAGATAAGAGCTTGAGGGTCTTTTTTCTGGTTATTGCTTAAAAATAATAGTTTGTTTTCAAGACTGTAGAATCTAAAGCAGGAGTAGGACTTGAGACGGGCGTCTGCACCCACCATCTTACTAGGTCTCTCCTGTGCCAGGCCCCTCCCTGCCCTGCCCTGAAGACAGAGAAATCTCATTTTTGACCCATCCTGTTCCTGGTCTGGAACCAAGACAAGCTGGCCCACAGGAAGACGTCAGAATCCAGCGGAACGGCTGGGCCTTCCGGACTTACTGTCACTTCAGCATAATCGGTGGGCATATGAATTTGCTTTCCGTTCTCCTTGTGTGCTTGGGCAGCAGCGTCCTCCCCCTTTTCCGGCTTCTGGCTCTTCAGCCACATTTCGTACAGCTGCTCCATGTCTTGAACTTAATGGGAAGCAGAAACATAAATAGGTCTGCAGCAGCCAGGATCAGAAGGCGCACAATGGCAACAACCTAGCGCAGAGCGCGGCAGAACTTCCTTTTACCCATCACCCCACCTATGCTCATCGCGGCATTCCTAAAGCGAGGCTGAGGAAAAAGGAACCTGAGGAGGACCTGACGGTTCCCCCACCTCCCTGGCTCTCTACTTACTACCGTTCTCCTTCATATAGGTCCACATTTCTCGCTCTTCTGGACTGTGCGCAAAGGAGCAGTTCCCCACGTACTGACATTTCTTGCCTGACGCAATGTGATTGCACAGCTGGAGACAAAAAGAGAGACGGCCCAACTCAGACACGCTCCATTCTCTGCCTCCTGCAAACCAGTCTTGACCTGTGCTATTGTCTGGATCAGGGGCTCTCAAACCTTTTAGCACCGGGACCCACTTTTTAGAATAACCATCTGTCTGGGGCCCACCAGAAGTGATATCATGGCCGGAAGTGCCGTCATTGTGACGCCAGAGCCTGCTGCTTTCCTGAGACTGCAGCAATCAGTTGGGTGATTTCTCAGCCATTTTCCAATAGCAAAGTGAATCAGAAAGGGAAAAAAGGCCTATTTACAACCCTGACACAAGCAAAACAACCACACAGCCCTCCCCTTTTCCAGTGTCCCATCTTCCCGTGTTTTCAATGATGGCTGAGCAGCCCACCTGAAATTGCCTCGTGACCCACCTAGTGGGTGCCAACCCACAGTTTGAGAAACACTGAATTATTCAATTCCGTTCTGGGGAGAGCCACAACATCCGAGAGGACAGGGAAGTTCCTGGGTTGAAATCCACCCTCTTGGTCATGAGCCTCACTGGTTAATCTCGAGCCAGTCGTAGCTCAGCCAAATTCACTTTACGGAAAGGACCAGGTAGAGCACCCTGAGCCCCTTGGAAAGCACGTCAACATAACAAGTTTTTGTTTCCCATTAAGGGAAAGTCTTGGCATTCCTTTCACTCTGGACTCCAGCAACTAATTCCGCCCCCCCAACTTCCATCAATATTTGCATAACAAAAACTTGGATAGGTGGGCAGGACAGCATATCAATTGTGCAGACTGGAACACACGGAAGTTCAGCATCTCAACATCTGAACCTCGCCAGAAAGCTGTACAGAGAAACAGCCGATGTCTTTCTGTTTAAACCGAAGCCCAGCGCAAGTGAAGAGTTTAGGGTACAGATGCAGGATCAAAACTTCCTCCCGGGCTGGGTGGAAGAACGTCCGCAGGAGGCCTTCCCTGCCTCCCCCAACTAAACGCGAGCGCCAAGAAGCTGCCCCAGCGGCCCAGCCGTGCTCACATCAAACTGCAAAGGCACTTGCTTCTTGGTGGGGAGCGGGCGGATCGTCATCCACTTCTTGCGCTCGCTGGACATCACCAGCACCACCCGGCGGTCCCTGGTCCACCTGGAGAGAACAGGCCCAAAAGGAGGGGCTCGCAATGGGCGCCTCTCAAGTCCCCTCGGCCTCCCAGTCCAGCGATTCCCCCCCCCCCCGGTCGTCAAAGCAGTGAGGATGTTGCACGACACCCGCAAAGGGTCGCAGGAGACTTACGGGTGCCTCGCTTTCGCGCTGCAGTATTTCTTGTTCTTGTCCGGCTCAATCACTTGGCCGTTCCTCCAGCACTGCGCACACACAAACTTCAGCTTCAGCTTCAGCGAGCCGTGCTTTGCTTGGTTCCCGAGAATCTTGGGAGATAAGAAACCCAACAAGACAGCTTAGCTGTTGTGTCTGCTAAGGAAGGAAATGATCCGTTCTGAGGCTGAGTTGCAGAGCCCAGGAGTTTTCTCCTGTAGGAGGGCACAATCCCAGCCCACTTTCCAGCCCCAGGGTCAGGGCAATGCAGCTCCGAGGTAAGGAAACAAACGTTCCCTTACCTGGAGGAGGCCTCTGTGACTACAACTCCACTGCAGGATGCAGCGCATGGAATAGCTATGTCAGTGCTGGAAAGTTGGTTAGGACTGCACCCACAATTACTCAAATTAGCTGAGGGTTTGGTTCTGGGTCAATCAACAATCCATTGGGTCAGCAATTGGTGGTTCATGCATTTACTGGTCCATTTACTTTGGGTTTTTCCCCACTTCTTGTTTCTGCTGTGGATTTTATGTGATTTTTTGAAACTGCAAGCAACACAAGTTCTAGAGAAAAACGGCATATGTAGTGCCTTTTCCCTTTCAAACACTGCCCGTCTTCACACAGAAGGGCAGAGGGGAACAGGGTTTTGTGGGCCAGCGTGTTTGGTGGCTACATGAGGCAGTCTAGGGGAAAAATACCTGTGCTCCAAGGGCATTAGACTCCATATTCTGCCAGTATTTTTTTGACTCTTGAACAATAGCCTCATGAGAAATACCTGCAGCGAGGGAAAAACACATCTTAGGGCATTGCGACGTTTCTAACCCTGCACAAACACGATCATGCCTTCTGGCTGTTTTTCATGAGGAAAAAAATGGCAACTGTTTTTCATGAGAAAAAAAATGGTTTCAAAACTGGCAACTGACGACGTTTAAAGACATTCCTAGAAGTCAAAAGGAGTACAGAGATTCTGCCAAATTGTACAAAAAGATCTTTCACAGTCAGAACTTTGCACAGGCAAACTGCACAGAGGGGAAGGCATGAACTTCTGGTTACACACAAGCGCAACAGGAGGCCTTTGGGATTGTGAAGATGTATCTGAAAACTGGCAGGAATATCTGCAGAACGCTCCCGTGTTAAGTTGTGGCTTGACCCCTGAGATTGCATCACAAAATCTCGCTACCAATTCCAGAGCAAAGATTTAGTTCTTGCATGTTCCTTCAAAAGCATCTGCATCTTACACACACACACACACACGAACAGGGCATGCTGGTCAATTAAGGATCTAGGATCACACAGTACCAAATATTCGAAGATATTGTGCCTGTTGAAGTATTCACCTGTTGCTTACAGGCTGAGCCTGGTGCGCCTAGATTAGCACCAAAAATACCCCCAATAAAACAGCATCACGTTTCTAGAAACCAGGGCAGGGCCATTGTTTTGTGCATCTGCATGGAGGTGTTCCACCGTCCCCACCCCCCGGGCTCAACCTACCTGTCTCGTTCTGCATTATCCACACCTTGAGCTCCACCAGACTGTGAGCGTAGAAACACTCGTCTTCTCGTGAGCAGCCGTAGCGAACCTCGTGCCTGCACAGGTCCAGCTGACACTGGAGGTGAAAAGGGCGAATCTTGGAATACTTCACTGTTGTTTCCCGCAAAATGTGGACAAGGCACCTGGGTTTTGTCAAGAGATCATGTTTTAGAACCAAACAAAAACATGCCCAGGGCTTGCAAAAATGACACCCCCAGACGCAGAGGGCTCTGGCCCAGCTCAGCCCCGCTCCCAAAGCCCTGGAAGCGCCAGCCTCTCCGACCAGCCAAACAGTCCAGAGTTTTGGGAACTCAAAACCCATCGCTCTAAGCCGGGCACGGAAGAGGCGTCGCCTCAGAGCAGCAGCACGGTACATCGGCAGAAGGGAAGTGCAGTCCACCTGCGACGGCTCCTGAACCGAGACCCCGCACAGAGACAGGTGCCTCCCTGTCCACCTCTGAAGGGGGCAGTGCAGGGCAAAGAAGCGGGGAAGGCTCATTCCCGGCTCTCCTCACACCTGTGGAGCTGCTACGGGCTGCAGCCACAAGCTGGCCAGCCACGTCTGTCCTCTAGCTACAGGGAACAGCAGCAGGCAGACACAACACACTTCCAAGCCCGGAGAGGACATACTTGCTCTCTTCAAAGTCGTGCATAGCAGGATGGGAACAAGTGGCGGAGTTGTCTTTATTCCTCTTGCTGATTATCCTGGGCTTATGTTCAAAGCATTTCTGGAACACAAAACCACAGCACTTCAGAACAGAAAGAAAAACCCTCTCCGGGTCCAGCACACGAACCCTCAGGGAAGCCCCCTTCCTGGACTGGGCGCTCTGCAGTCGGGGCAGCAACCCAGCCCCGCTCTCTGCTCTTGAGCGTCCACTGAGCGGAACTGTCCCAACCCAGGAGCTCGGAAGCCCCTCGCCGGTCAGCACATCCTGAGCCGCACCTCGCAGAGGAACATGAACAATCCGTGATACTCCTGAAGGAGCTGGGAGACCGTCAGGCTGAGCTTCCCATTGCCCCCGAAGAGGGCTTCGCGGCTGAAGGCCCCCTTGCGCTCCAGGGTCCACACGTCTATCTCCTCTTGGCAATAGGCAAAGGTACAGTGGCCTGGATAGCGACACTCCTCTTCAGCAGCCACATCTGTCACAGGACAGGACAACGACGCGAGTTGGAAAAAGCCTGGCCAAGCACCTGCTGTCTCTGTCTGCCACATTCACGCCTGCGCAGCCTCCATTTCAGTCCCGGCGCAGGAGGAGGCTACAAGACCCACTGCAGGGTCAGGCCGGTGGCAGCCGGTGACGTCACACCAGCCCCCAGCGCTGCTAGGGACGGGGTAAGTTCTCTACTCCCAGTGCTTTGTCCAGCCACCCACATGTTTAGAAGAAGCGGCCGTAAGTCTTGGTGCCCAGCCCCAAAGAAACCTGAACGTGCGCAAGACCACAGGGGCCACAGGCAATTGGCCGGCTCCTGCAGGTGAGTAGCGGCACTCACACCGCAGAGCCAGTGGCAGAAGGCCAAGACACGCTGCGCCCCCCCCCCCAGCCCAACCCTGCAGGAAAGGGCAAGCCACAGACTGGACGGGCCGGGGACTGCTCTGGGCAGGAACAGCCTTGACCGCAACACACCAAAATCCTTACCTTTACATATATAATATGGTCCCACATACTGTGTTTTTGTCGGCCTGGGCCGTATTTTTTTCCATGATTTATCTTCGGAGTTCTTTATTCTACCTATCAAGATATCTTTCTTACACTTGTGCTCTAGATTAGGATGGTAGGTATAATCCAGTAATTTAGGACCTACGAGGAACAGAAAGGAGGTGAGGTTCTTGCTCTGCTCTTTGGGGCCTGCCGTCAACGCTCTCGCTGGATTCTTCGACCAGCCCCCTGGTGCCCAGCAGAAGCGGACCTGGGCAGTGCCACAGCCCCCTCGGGAACGCTGACAGGTGCTGTAGCCCCCCCCCCCAATTCCAGCTCTTCCTGCAAGCTGTTCCCTGGTGAGCACACACACACACCCCGCGGCTCCTTACCCGTTTTTAAAAAGCACAACTGGCACGCCTGCCGCAGCTCATGCGTGCTTTCTAGAGGGTTTCTTGAAACTAAGGAGGTCGCCACTGATATAGGCACATTCGCAGGCCCAGCCCCGAAGACGCTTGAATAGTCGTTCCGAGCTGGGCTTGAAATCCCAATGTAGGTCTCAGACCCAAATAAACTCGAAGGGCCATTCATCTGCGGGGAGGAAGAAAGCGCCAAGTTCAACACACATTTGGCCACACTGGTACGAGGAACCCAAGAAGCTGGAAGCGTCTGAAAGGCTCAATGCTGTATATCCCCATCCAGACAGGGCAGAACGAGGACGCTTCTGCGTCCGCATCGTCATTTCGGTCTTCGGGACGACGTCTCCACCCAAAAAACATGCAGGCCGTTTGAAAGGAAGAACGAACAAGGCTAGCGTCCAGAAGAAAAACCTGTCAGAGTACTCACAATTGAAAGAGGAGAGCTGTGGTTGAGCGCTGACGCAACGTCTCTCGAAATAGAGTTGGGCATATCTGCAGGATTAACACCCCCAATTAGTTTGGCTCAGACAGAGAAGCGGTTTCCTGGCTGGGATGAGCGAGACAGACCCCTTTTGCACCAAGCCAAGGGTGTCCTGGGGAATCCCAGACCAGCACGCACCGAGGAGCCGAGTGCCCGCAGCGCTGATGCCATGCTGTCGCCCACAGCCAACCACCTCGCCCAGAGGGGGGGCAGGAGCACATGCCAAGGGCAGCCTATGCCACTGTGGAGGGGCATTTACTATTGAATTTACACCCCATCTTTCAGTGCTCAGGGCAGCATACAAAGGCTCCCCCCCCCCCCGCTCAGCATTTCCAAGAGAAAACGGAGGCGCGAGACTCACCTCTTTTAGAATCACTGATTGAGAAAGTACTTAAAGGTGAGCAGAAGTCCAGGGCAGACACCAAAGGCTGGGAATACATTTCGGAGAAGGAGGCCGCAGGGACAAACCCGGCCCCGACCGGCAGCGTCCCGAGCAGAGGGGCCGGGAACGGCATGCTGGGAGCGATGCTGGCTGCCGGAATGGCTCCTCTGACGACCGGGCTGGGCTGGAAGGAAGGGGGGAAATGCGCTCGTGTGAATGCAGCACGTGACCCTGACCTTTGGGGCCCTGGGGGTTTGTCCCAAGCCTGCCGTCTCACAGCTGGTCTGTCCCCCGGGACACTGCTGTGTGGATGACCTCAAAGGCGCCTCGACCGTTTCCACCCCTCTCGGGAAGGAACTGCGGCTCACCAGGACACTCTCGCCAGGGTCAGGAACCGAGTCCAGGAATTCATCCAGCTCGTCTCCAATGATAATATCGCCATCCCCACAGTCCAGGCAGCTCTCCGGGAGAGAGAAGGAGACGGTCCCTCCGTTGGCCAGCGAGGTGGAAGAGAGGGCGCTCTTCTCCGTCGAGAGGGCCATCAGGGACGAAATGGGCAGCGGAACCAGGTCACTTGGCGCTTCAGGGGTAAAATTAGAGGAGGAAGAGGAGGAGGGAGGAATTTTCTCCTTCCAGCTGGAAAAATCTGAAACAGATTTTCGGTTTGAGGAGATGCGTCTCAGAGCAGGGATTCTCAAAGCAAATGGATGGTGCCTGATGGCACCCCAGAAATGGGGGCAGAAGCTGCCAACTCCTCCCCACACTCTCGCCAACACAACCATGTGCAACCCAGACAGAACACCAGCCCAACCCAAGGCACGTTATCCTGCCCCATGTCAGTGCAATGGGGCAGTGAATCACCTTTGCCTTCATGTTAGAATGAGGTTTAATCTGTTGCTAGGTTTTTCTAGCTTCTTATGCCACACGGCTGGGTGGCTGCTGTTGTTTTACGGGACCCCCCTGAAAGCAAACCTGACTTGAAAGCAAGTTCTTGGACTTTGGCGCAAAACCTTCCCTATCTGAGATCAAACGGGATGCGCCTGAAGGGCAGCGTGACCTGAAGGTGTGCGCATGTGTGTGACCTTATTAAGAATGCCCCAGGGGGGAGTTCGCCCTCACTCATTTTGATCCTGATGTCAGCCCCCAGTACACTATTTTTAGTTTAACAACGGAAGTCAACAAAAGCCCCCCCCAACTAGAAACAGGGCAGGGGGTCAGGCCACAGTCCAAACCACAGCAGGGCACAGTCCCATCTGCCCCACCAGTGCACCCCCCTGCATACTATTAAGAACAGCTTCCCCTCCCTCCACACGCCCAGCCAGCACCACGGTGAGCATTTCGGCAGCAAGACCCGCCAGTCCAAGGAGACTTACCTGATTCAATATCTTCTATTGAAGTGCCTGAGCTCTGCAAGTAAGCAAAACAACCGTCATCAGGACCTGCACACGGCAAAGACCTCGAGGAGACCTGCTTCTCCTTTTAAGAGGGGGCTGTCAAAGGGCTCGACAGAGCTGAAGCCCATCCAGGGATCGCAGAGGCCCAAGTGCACAGACTCCAAAAGCACCCAAGTGAAAACCAAACATTGCTTGCACTGAAACTTTGGGGGTGGTGGTGGGGGAAGCATCCTAGCTGTTTTAAGCAGGCTGAAAAGAGCAGGTCCTGGCCTTCCGACACCCAAATCCTGCCGACACTCACGTGGGACGCCTGCAGTCACTGACAGCCAGACTCCCTTCCCACAAGGCCACCCTTGAATATTACCTTTCATTCTCAATTATTAAGTGAGAATTGCGGCTTACGGTTTCCATAGCAAAACTTTCACACAAACAGCTAGAAGCCAAAGCTTGCTTATACCACAGGCTTATACCAAGTAAAACCTTAAACATAAGGCACAAGCTATATATTCCCGAAGACGAAGGGAACACGGGCTTCTTACCAAAAACACCTTTTTTTTCTTTACACTTTACTGACAGGTAAACTGTTCTGCCAACCCGGAGCAGCCCACCCACTCACAAGCCCCCCACCCCACCCGCCCAAGGACACAAAGCCTCACCTTACTCAATGCTTCTCCAGAAACAGAGTTGGAGGAAGGCTGCAAGGAAGCACATCGTCATAAATACCCGACAGAGACCGGAGAGGGAGAGGGAGAGGGAGAATCGACACGCAAATCTGTTGGACGCGCACTTGCTTACCTTGGCCCTGACGTAGGCTTTTCTTATTTTCAGTCCTAGTTGCTGAGCAAGTTCTTGAGTCAATTTTATCACACTTTCATCCTATTTGAAAGAAAGAAAGAAAACACCCACCGCACACGACCGTCTCAGGGGCTTCTGGTACAGCCAGTGGCACCACCCTGGCACACACGGCCTCCCACACCGCCAGCGCCCCCGCCAAAGCTTGCTGATAAACTGGACTTGGGCATGTCCGCATTTCGCAGGGGAAGGAGAACCGGGGGGGGGGCAAGCAGCAAGCCACACGTCTCGCAACACGCTGCTGATTTCCGATTGGTGGGCTCCCTCCTCAGAGTTCTCCCTCCCACCACACACACCGCATCCTGCCTTCCTCAGGAAATGCCCAAGGAGGAGCGCCCTGCAGTCAGAGGCGGGGCCAGCACACGTCCTGCTCCCTCCCACTCCAAGTGACCAATGGCCAGAGGGAGGCTCCAAGCGCCCTTAAACGCCTGAACTGCTCACTGCCAAGGCCGGACCAGCCACGGACGGGGCCTCCTAACTCCATGCCCAGGCAAGGCCTTACGAAGCAGGCGCCCCGTGCCCACCAATTCCTAGCTGGTCGGCGCAACCTGTGGCACTCACCTGTGGCACCGCAAGGGAACATTTAGCGACCGCATCGTAAGCCTCCCTGTATCTTCCCAGCTCTTTTAAGGCTTTGGATTTCCGGTAGAGAGCTCTGAAATTGTTTTCATTCAGTTTTAAAACTGTCCCACAATCTTCCAGAACTCTATCATGCAACCCCTGTGCCAACAGACAAAAGAGAAGAGCTGAAACGTTCCGCGGCCGGACTCTGGAGACGAAGGGATGTGCTTGCAGGCTCCACGTTTCTAGAGGAGGAGGTTAGGTGGGCATCGGGGAGGAGGAGGGGCTGTTTGGGGAAGGGCAAGGCCAAGTCTTGCCATGGAAGGAGGCGCACCCGACTCCAGGCACTGAGGAATCCGGGGAACCCGCTTCTGGAGGGAGGGGGGAGGGGCCGGCCCTCTTCTCAGGCTGCAAGTCCAGGACCTGGGCAAGGCTGGAGCCCCACAGCCGCTGCCCCCCGCCTGCCTCCGAGCGGAGCAGATTACCTTTTTGGAGTAACAGGCTATACGGTTAACGTGCAGCTTCTCTAATACTTCATCAGAAATGTGGATTCCTTCCGAATTGGCATAATCGGCTATATTTAGAGCTTCCGAGTAGTGGCTCAGAGACCCTTCCCAGTCGCCCTCTTGGTAGGCTTCGTTTCCTTCGTGGAACAGGTTTTTAACAAGGTCTCGTATGAACACCTGAAACAGACGACACACGCCCAGCTAGAGGCCGCTCCAGGCTGTGGGAACGCAGCAGTTTTCCGGGGGCTCAGCACCCGTGAAGTCTGCCCTGTGCCAAGACCGCACCTCAAGGGCTGCCTCAAGCCACCTCCCGGAGGAATCCTGAGGCCTAGGGAGGCCTGCAGCCCACTCCCGGGGTCCCCCACACCTCAGAAGGCCTCCAGGGTGCAACCTGAAGTCAAGGACACAAACCGGAAGTGGCTTCTGGCTGCACCCTGGAGGCGTTCAGAGGAGGCAGGGGAGCCTGTGGGCTGGGCTGCGGGGTCCGCACGGCCCTAATGCAAGTAATTACAGCACTGCAGCCCTACTCCATCCCACCCCCCCCCCGACGCCCGCCCGGGGGACCCTAAAACGGCCGGACCCCCCCCCCCGGATACTGAGGGCTTGGTAGAGGCAACTGTCTTCTAGAGAACCGCCAGCCCCATAGGAGGGACTCCCACCCCGTGCCCCTGGCAGAAGAGCTCAGGATGAAAGATGGTTACCTCATACTGTTCTTGTGTCCCTGGGTAGGGTAAAGTAGATCTGGGGGAGGAAACAAAAACCAGAGGACGTTTAGCACAAACCAGCCAGACCTTGCTCAAAGAAGCTGCACGTCCCACAGAACTGCAAAGCCAGGCTGAGGCCGGGAAGACCAACAGGTGTCTTCCAACCTCACAGGCCACGTTGCTCCCACGGCTGCTTTGTCCCCGCAATCTCAGACGCGCCCACTCCACCTTCAGGGCTCTGGCCCCAACAGGCCAGGCTTTGGCAGGCCACGGGATTCCCATGTCCGATTCCTGCCGCCCCTCAGGCACCAAGCAGGATCCGGCAGCCTCCAGGGCATTGCTGTGCCCCGACCAAGAAGCACCAGGGAGCAACGGAAGCTCGAGGGCGCGCAAGGAAGACGGCACGGGACGCTGCAGTGCCCACAGGTGGATTCTGCAGGGCCAACCCCGACGAACTGTTTCAACCCAACAGGCACAAGACAGAAAGAGGCTGTGTCTCGTCGTCAGCCGACACAAGTGCAGGCGCAGAGCGAGGCATCCCGATTCCAAGAGCCCTTACTGTATGAACTGCAGCCCTTTCTTGATCTCCTGCAGTCTGAGGCTTCTATCCACGGAAACATTGGACATGTTATCATGAACACCTGCCTCTTCAGTACGCAGCTTCTGAAACAGAAACAACCGTGAGCAGCCAGGCATCAGTCTGGCTGTCGCTTACCCATTTCATGTGCGAAGCGAAAAGGGCATGCCTTGACTTTCCAGACAATAAAGCACCCAGAAGGAAAAAGCACGCCTGCTTTATTAGCTTTTTAAAGGTCTCCGTTTAACTGACACCACCACCCTCAAGCCATGCACTGAGACTTGAGATGCAGGGCAAACTGAGCTTCTAAGGACAAGAAATAATTAAAAATTGGAGCCCTAAAGAGGAACCCTTTTCAACGCATGCAAACGCACCAGCATCACAGAAACCTACAGCAGGACTCAGAACAAGCTGGCCACCGCCTTCATACACTGCAGAATTCCCGACAATTACAAGGCTTATGGCAGCCACAATTAAGAAGCCAGAGACCACCAGCTGAAAGCAGAAACTGGGCATGGCCATAACAGAACCTCTTAAAGCGTTTCACTTGATTCATCACTATTTTGTTGGTCTTCATATATCTACAACCTCTTTGCACTCAAACTGTGATTTCTGTTTCATTGCTTTTAAGTTTTGCTTCATTTTACTAGCTGCTTTGTGTCCCAAAAAGACAGTTTACAAATCAACTTGGTCCAAACAGATTTAGAAACCTAGAAAAGGCAGCTGACAAAAAATAGGGACTAATGAGATTGCCATTTAAGATTAGAAACGGAGAAAGGTGATTTGCCAAGGGGAACATTTTAGCCCCTGGATGGCCAAGAACACTGGCAAATGGTTCAGCCTGTGACCCTGCTCCGCTCCAATGGTGCTACTCAAACATGCTGTAGGAAAGGATTCCATAAGCTGCCAGTATATAAACAGGAAATTAGCCTATTAATCTGACAGCAAGTCTACCTTTTTCTATATCCAATTTTAATGGAGGAGCAGCAGCACCATAAGCTCATGCCAAAATAAAAAGTGAACTGAAAGAAAAGCCAGACAGTCCCAAGATAAGCTGACTGTTGACAGCCTCACTCTGAAGGAAGGTCACTTCTAAAACCATTTGCAGTTTTGCTTCCTAGAATTCAGCTGACTTGATGTCTAAAATCAAGATGGCATGAAGTACGCTGGTCCCACTGAAACCCGTGAGGCAAGCGCATTACACTCTGCAAACTCTACTACTTCCCCCATCATTTGGTTTAACTTCCAGACTATGCTTTGTTAGTATAGTCAAGCTAAAAATTGTTTAGCAAAAATAAATACAAGCATACTTGGATCAGCTGCACTCAGAACACATTCTCAAGGAAAGCAAATAAACATGTCTTTCCCACAAGTAAGGAAAATGACACACACAAAGAAGCAACTGTTTTGGTGGTAGTCATTTGCTGACTTTCAGACACAGATACCCAGGACAAGTCAAAATACTGGTTATGGTAATTGGAAGGGCCCGATCCTACCTAACTTTCTGATGCAGCCACAATAGATAATGGAGCAGACAGTTCCTTACCTTGAGGAGGACTGCAAGTGCCTCCCCACCGCCAAGATGCAACTCATGCCTGCACCAGCATTGGAAAGTTGGATAAGATGGAGCCCGAAATGTGTCTAATTCTAATTAACAAGTGTTATCAGTCACCTGAAAACTGACAGTACCAGTTTAAAGGGGGTGAAATTTGGAGGGGAGAATACACCAGCTTCAGATAACTTTGGAGACATGCAGGAGGACTGAGATACACGTGTACAGCCACCTCCTCGTGCAACCCTAACTCTAACACCTAGGAGCGTGCATTTGAAAGGCACAGGAACTGTGATGAGAGGGTGGCTTGAAGGCCCGCTCTGTGGCACACGTGCAGGTGTCAAGCGGCATCCTCTCGACCCAGACCAGACCAAAGACGTCTGCAGATCCCCCTCCCTCCCTGGCACGGCAGCTGCGCCCGAGAGTCCCGCCTGCCCACCGAGCGCGCGTTGCCAGGAGCGCCTCCCCGCCAGGCGACACGGCACGGGCACAATCGGCGCAGGGCTGCGAGGCGCGTGTCTGCAGACGTCACCCTTCGGCGGCACCGGCGGCCCCGAACCACCTGCAGGCCCCTCGGGCAGGCCGCCGACGCCGCCCTCCGGCGCTCCGGGCAGGTCCCGGCCAGGCGGGGGCGCTCCCCGGGGGCCCCCATGAGAGCCACAGGCGCCGCCGCCCCACCCCGCCGAGGCGCTGAAGGGGGAGCCGCCGCCACTCGGGGAGGGGGGAGGGGTGCGGCCCCTCCCCCTCCCCGGACATCCCGGCCCCACCCCCGCCGCCGCCCCGCCCACCGAGCGCAGCAGGCCCCGCCCCCGGCCGCCCCGCCCTCCCCTCACCTGCTCCCTCGATCTGGAGGCGGCGGCAGCGACGAGGAGCGGGACGCGTTGTGGCGGCGAGCGGAACGGAGCCAGGCCTCTCCCACCTCCCCCTCTCTCTGCCTCTCGCCTCTCAGCCCCGCTTCCGGCCTTCCTTCCGGCCTAGCGGGCTCCACTTCCGGCTTCCCACAGCGCCCCCTCTCCGCCCGGAGGTCGCTCTGCGCCGCCACGCTACAAAAGGGCCCGAGGGCGGCGCGCGCCGATTGGTCGGCCGAGGGCGTCGGGACGGCCCACCCTCCGTGATTGACGGCGCAGCCCGGTTCTCCCAGGGTGCTCCGCGCGCGCCCCTCAGCCACTGCCCGTCGCGCGAGAGGCGCCTCTCCCATTGGCCCGCGCCTCGACGGCTCCCGCGCGCCTGATTGGAGGGTTCTCCGCCAAGCCCCGCCTCCGCGCTGACAGCCGCCGAGCGCCGGACGGCCAGAGAAATGCCGATCGCCCGTCACGGTAAACCGCCGGCGGCCGGCCTCGACCGCGCCCTTCATCGCCTCACGGGCGTCGTGTGTGGGAAGGAGCAGGTCGCGAGAAGGGCCTGTAAGCGGCCTTGACTGGAATAGGATGCGGAGACACAGCGCATGCGCGTGCCTTTCCGATCGGCTTGCCTCACGTGACTTTCTCCTTTTACCCGCCTGGCAGGGTGACGGAAGGCGCATGCGTGAGCCACCTGCACTGAGGGGGGAGCGTCTCTCCTGTCGTGGGCGGGGTTTGCCCGGAGGAGGCGTGGCTTGAAGGGCCATATCTGTTAATAAGGAACTTTTTCTTTCTCAAGTCACAATCGGCGCCTGTGACGTCACCTTAGCCGTGGTTTGCAGCCGAAACCAAGGCAGGAGTAACGACAGAGGATCCCGCTGCTGTTGAGCACCTCACATTTATGCATGTTTTATATTTTGCATTTTATATAAAATGGTTTATATATTTTATATTAATAGTGTCTAAAACGTGAGGTGGTCAGCAGAGGGGGGGTGTCAAGGTGACGTCACAGGCGTCAATAGTGATGCTGACTTGAGGAATAAAAGGCTCCCCGTTGACAGAAGACCCTTCAAGCCACGTCTTCTCCAGAGAACCCCACTCAGTCGGGGATGAGTCACTCACACGCCACTGTGGGTTTTGCGCACAAGCACCTTCAGTCCCCATGCTGGCAACGGGGCACCTGCTGGCCGGAGAGCGTCCCCACACACACAGCATCCCTTTTCATGTCAACACACAGTATCTACACGCTTGCCACCTATCAAGTCCCGCCTCGGTTTCAGTTTTGCTGTGTGCTCGCTTATGCGGCCTTTGGCTTCAGACAACAGGTGATGTCACACTGACAATGGCACAGTGTGATGTCACTGGAGCAGCTGTTGCCAGTGGGCCTGTTCTAAGGCCCCGATAAGGACTGCCAAGGTGAAACAGGGCCGAGGAGGGGTCCACTTGCCAGGGGTCTTGCTGCTGCTGAGATCCTCTTAATCAGGTGTGTAGTTAGCCAGAAGTTAACTCTGCCAGCCAAGCGAGGCGATGCAGGACGGGCTCTGTGGGCAGGCTGGTGGCCACGTTGCGGGAGCCCTGACTACGGGGCTCGTGCTTCATCCTGACGCAGCAAAACGAATACGCAGCCGGTCTGAAGTTCGGAACGTGCCCAGGTTCATTCTGCAGGAGGGCGACCAGGCAAGCTGCAGGCCAGCCTCGCTCCGGGGCGGAGCCTCAGTGCTTGACACACAGGCGTACGAGAGGCACGCGGCTGCCCCCTTGGCAGTAACTGGGGGTGCCTCCAACGCCAGGGGTGGTCTAGAGCCAGGGCCCCGCAGCGAAGTGCCGGGCAACTGACTGGCCGCGCGTCCCTCTGGCCTCCGCAGGGCCCCGCTGAAGCCATGGTGCTCCTGGCCCTGGGCTTCCTGCTCAGCCTGGCGCCTCGCTCCGCCCCGCTGGACAACGGCCTGATGAGGACCCCGCCGATGGGATGGGTGTCTTGGCAGCGCTTCCGGTGCAACACGGACTGCAGGGACGACCCTGACAACTGCATCAGGTGCGGGGAAGCAACCGGGGAATCGTAGCGCCCCGTTCAGGGCACCCTTTCAGGGACATCCTGGAGGCCGCGGAAGGTGGGAGAGGAACAGTCCGGGGCTTTCCCCCCCGGACAATGTGTTTTCGGTAGCAAAAGGAAACGCTGAACGGACGATCTAGAAAGCATCCGCCCACCAATAAATGGCCACTCCGACAGGGGCAGACGCCGGTCGCGGAGGACGCCCTGCCCGCCCCCTCACTCTCGTTCCGTCCGCAGCGAGCGCCTGTTCCGGAGCATGGCGGACCGGCTGGTGGAGGACGGCTGGAAGGCCCTCGGCTACAAGTACGTCAACATGGACGACTGCTGGGCGGCCAACAAGAGGGACTCGCAGGGCAGGCTGCAGCCGGCCCCCGACAGGTTCCCCCACGGCATAAAAGCCCTCGCCGACTACGTAAGTCCCGCGACCCGCGTCGCTCCCAGCACTTTGCGCCTCTAGACCCTGCAGCGGGGAGCAAGCCAGACCGGAGCGCGTGCCTGCAGGCGGGGGCAGGAGCACTGCTGGGGCGCTGGGTCTGCCCGGGCCTTGGAGCCCTGGAGGCGGCTCTCCCGCTGGACCGGGGGCCTCTCGCACGCCTGCGCTGCTTCCCGCCCCCAGATCCACTCGAAGGGCCTGAAGTTCGGCATCTACACCGACTTGGGCAACGCCACCTGCGAGGGCTTCCCCGGGACGACCTCGAAGGACATCGAGAAAGACGCCAGGACCTTCGCGGAGTGGGGGGTTGACATGGTGAAGCTGGACAGCTGCTTCTCCAACTCCTTCGCCCGGGCAAAAGGTTTGCGGGCTCCAAGCAGCCGGAAGGGGTCAGCGGGGGTGGGGGTGGGGTCCAGTTCACCTGCTGAAACCTGAAAAGCTGCTGCAGCCGTGGCGGCCTCCAGTCGTCTTGCTCCCAAGTCGTCTGCAGATTTCTCATTCTAACGAGCTGACAGCTCGATCCTGAAGTCAGTCGACTTAGGCAGCCTCCATGGCCTCTGCCTGGTGGGGGGGAGGGGCGGGAGGCACCGTTTGTGCTCCGCGGAGGCCAGCAGGTGGCAGCGCAGCCTCGACATGCAGGGTCTGTAGTACCTGGGCGGCAGATCTGAGCTGGAGCCAGTCAGTCGTTGGCGCTGCCCCCTGGCTTCCCCACTGGCACTGTGACATTGTGGGCAGGCTGTGGGGTCCTCCTGAAAACGCAGGCGAGACCCCCACACACTACCCCCAGGCTCGGCCGCCTGCTGCTTCCGAGCTGCCACTCGCCCCTCCCAGGTCTCCTCCTCCTGCCCCTGCCAGGGTGCAGCCTGCAGGCGGACCGGCGCCTGGGGCGCAGCAGTGAGCCTGCTGCTGACGGTGCCCCTTCTCTGTCCCCCCCCCCCCGCCCCGCCAGACTTCCCAAGGATGAGCGCTGCTCTGAACAAGACGGGCCGGCGCATCGCCCTCTCCTGCAGCTGGCCGGCCTACGACGGCGGCCTCCCCCCGAAGGTAGTGCGGCCCTCGGGCCTGACCTCGGCCCCGCCCCGGAGCGCCTGGCCCCCGGCCGGGGCGGGACTCAGCCCCCTGTCCCCACGCAGGTGGACTACACCCTGCTCGGCCGGATCTGCAACATGTGGCGGAACTACGCCGACATCGAGGACTCCTGGGGCAGCCTCTTCCGCATCGTGGAGTGGTACGGGAAGCACCAGGACGTGCTGCAGCCGGCAGCCGGCCCGGGGAGGTGGAACGACCCCGACATGGTACAGTCCTCGCCTTCCATCTGGTGGGGAGGGGGGCCGGCACCCCCACCCCTCCGCCTCCAACGTGGGCCTTGGTTTGTGGGGCTGGGAAGGCCTGAGCCCCTCGGGGGGGCCTTCCCTGGGAGGGGGGGCAGGTTTGGCCCGTGCAGGAAGCCCTCCCTGCCTTCCAGAGACCCTCCTGGCGTCCACAGCCTCGCAAGTGCCGGACGTCTGGCTGTGCTGCGGGTGGGGGTGCTCTGGTGCAGGGCCCCCCCCGCCCGCCCTCCCGCCCCACGTTGAGGGCGCCTCTCGTCTGCCAGCAGCTGCTGATCGGGGACTTTGGCCTGAGCCTGGTGCAGGCGAGGGTGCAGGTGGCCCTGTGGGCGGTGCTGGCGGCCCCCCTCTTCGTCTCCTGCAACCTGCGCACCATCTCGGACGAGGAGAAGGGCCTCCTGCAGAACCCGCTCATGATCTACATCAACCAGGACCCGCTGGGCATCCAGGGCAGGCGCATCATCCAGGTGGGCGGCACACACACACCCCTCGGGGGGCAGCACCCGGGGCTCTGGCGCCCGCCCTGTCCTCGCGTCACTGCCGCAACCCCGCCTCTTCCCTCCCTCCGGATGCCCACAGGCTCCCTCCACCTGTCAGCCCAGATCAACATCCTGTTTCCCGGCCTGTGCGGAGCACTTGCATGGGCACACGGGCGCTGGGCACCTGCTGACGGGCACGACCGCGGCTTGCTCTTCCTCCCGCTCTGGGGCCCAGGCGAGCCTAATTGCTGGGCGGTGAGGGCAGCAGGGCGTGTTGCAGGCCGCTGATTGCGCCTAATTGCAGGAAGCTGCTCTCGCTCTCGCTCGCTCTCTCTGTCACGCCCCGACTCGGGTGTCGCAAACTGGCACGTTTGTGACCACAGCAAGAATGGCACCGTTGGCTCTGCCCAGGCGACAGGGAGGGACAGGGTGGTGGCCAGCGACGGTAACCTCCCTCCCGCCGGCCTCGTTCCCCCGGCAGGTCCACGCCCTGGAGGTGTGGAAGCGGCCCATGGTCAACGGGCAGTTCGCGATCGCCGTCATGAACTCGGCCCCCCGGGGCGGGCTGCAGCCCTTCGTGACCTCCCCGGAGCAGCTCGGCATCATGGACTGCAAGGCGGGCTACCGGGTCTACGACGTGCTGGAGCGGAAGTCCCTGGGGATCTACGTGACCGACGCCCCCATCCGGTCCCGGGTGGCTCCCACCAGCGCGGTGCTCTTCCTCCTCCGGCCCCTGTGCTGACTGACGGGGGCGGGAACGGACAGCCAAGCGCAGGCGGGCGGGGCACGGGGGCTGCTGCGAGCGAGCGGGAGAGCGCCGGGGCAGGCCGGGCCGCGTTTGCCGGCCTCCGAGAGAGACGCCAGGAGAGAGCGCCGCAGGGCAGCCGTCGAGGCCGGAGAGGCTGCAGCTCCCCCCAGAACCTCCAGGTGGCGCCGCGGCAGGCAGGCAGCAGAGGGTTCCAGGAGCATTCACCGAGCAAGGCGGAGCCCCGATCTCTCCCCACAAGGACTAGAGTGCTGGCCGGGAGCAGAGCGGTCCAGGAGAGGCAGGGGCGGCTCGGGGGCACGGATGCCCCCGGCTTGTGGGATGTGCATCCCCCGCTCTGTCTCAGGCCTCCCGGCCCAGCAGCCCTCCTCCCGGCCTCTCTCAGCCTGGACCTCTGGCCTCTGCCTTGCTCTGGGGGGGGGGCAACTCACCTGCCCCCCCTCCTCCAAGGCTGCCCAGTGAGCGGGGTGCAGCAGCGGCCCGCCTGGGGCTCGCCTCTCGGCCCTCCCTGTGCGCCTTCCAAGAGACTGGAGGCTCCCCCGGCTGGGCAGCGGCTCTTCTGGAGCGGAGCGGCCGAGCAGCCCGGCCTGCCCGTCCTCTCTCCCTCTTCCCCCCCCCCAAGCGGCAGCTCCTCTTTCCCGGCCAGCCTCGGCAGCTCCTCCTGCGCCCTCTCTGCTCCGGGGGGGTCTGGATTCTCGGCCTCGCCTGTCCGACTCTGCACAGAAATAAACGTGTTCGTTCAAGGCCGTGGCATGTGGGGGGGTCTTTGTGGCAGTCGGGGGCGCGCGAGTCGTCCACACCGCGTCTGGCTTTGGTGCTCAGGGTGACTCCAGCCGGGGTGGGTTGGCGGCCCGAGAAGGCCGTTCCCGCATCGCTCAGGGAGGGGGCAGTGTCCGGCAGGCCCCTCAGCCTCCGGAGGGCTTCGGGCCAGTCCTAAGAGCAAGCGAGAGGTCGCAGCAGCTGCCCTGCTCAGTTCACGGGCATCCGGACGGCGACGGGAAGCCCGTGCGCCAATGAGCAGGATCGCACCTCTTGGCGAATCCCCATTCAGACGTTTCCTTGACTCATGGACTGCCTTTCGGAAAGGAAGAGGTGGTGGCGGTGCAGGAAGGGACCGGATCCCGCCTCCCTGGCCACGGGCGCCGGCAGGCCTTCCCTCGCAGGCACGGCAGGCCACACGCCCTGTAATTGATTTGCCTAATTCAGCAAAACAGGCTGGCGGGAGCGGGAAGGAGGAGTGGCACGCGGAGCCCAGAGGCAGTGCCACGGGAGGGGGGGCAGAGGAGGGGGAATCCCTGGGGAAAGCCACCCACCCATTGGAAGAGCATAAGCCCCCCCCCGCCTGCCTGCCTGACTTTCCCCAAAAGGCTCCCCACGTAGCTGCGAGTCGAGGATCGCCAGGGGACCCGGGAGGCACTGGAAGGATCTGGGCCTTCTTGGCGGTGGCCCCCCAAACGTGGAACTCTCTACCTTGAGCTGCTTCCTTCCCTGCCGCTGTTTTACCAGGAGCTGAAGACCTTCTGGGCGCGGGACTTCTGGGCGCCTCTGTATAAAAACCTGGGAAGGCCAGACCGCAGAACAGCATTAAGGGTTCAGCACAGAGCGAAACTGTGCGTGGGCAGACTATTGTTTGCAGAGGAGCCCCCGGATGTCGAGGTGATCCCAAAACAGCTCACAAGTGACTGAGAAACATCACCACGTCCTGTGGCAAGGAGTTCCACGGACTAATGACATGCTGGGTTCTAGGAAAATTTTCTTCTTTCTGCCTATTCTGAGCACAGTAACAGAAACACAAAAGCTTGTGGAAACAGGAAAGTGCTTGTTGAGGCTGAGACAGAGTGGGGGTTCACAGCGTGTTCTTGGGGAAGGGGGCTACACACACACACAGAGAGAGAGAGGTGCCAGGAGCTGCCTCCCACCCCGGACCCCAGCCCGCCCCTGCTGCGTGGAGCCTGAGCCCCCGCCCCGGAGGGCACCGCTCACGCGCACGTCGCGGCGCTCGCCTCCTTCCGTGGCTGCCAGCGCGCCGCGCCGCCCCAGGGCTTCCTGAGCTGCCGCGGGGCGGGCTCCCGGCCGGGCGAGCACGTGCAGGAAGCCCGCGGGCGGATCAGCTGGCAGGTGGGAGGCGGGTGCGCTGCGGTCCGGCTCGCCACGTCGCCGGCACGGCCGCCTCTGCTCAGCTGCGCCTCGACAGGACGGACGGACGGACGGAGCGCTCCGGGCAGCCTCCTCTGATGGGCTCGACGGGGCGGCTCCTGCTCCCGCTGCTGCTGCTGCTGCTGCTGCTGCTGCCGCCGCCGCCGGCCGGTGAGAAGGGGGTGGGCGCGGCCCCTGCCGCCGGCCCGGCGAGGAACAGCTCCGGGCTGACACGGAGCCCTGTCGAGAGGACCGAGGCGGGCCGGGCGGGGGGCGGCAGACCTCCGCCAGGGGCTCCTGCCGTCGCCACCCCGAGCGAGCAGCCCTGGGCTCGCGGACCAGAGGTCGGGCGGGCTCGCGTGGCAGCGCCCGCTCCGGAATCCTTGGAGCTCAGCCGCTCTGCCGGGGGTGGGGTGGGGTGGGGTGGGGGTCCCAGGCGCTGCGGGTGTCGCGGTCCCCTTTGCTTTCTGGGTCGACAAGCCAGGAGGTTTGGGGCAGGGGCAGGACGCTGGACAGCGCCGCCCGTGTCCAGCAAGGGGCGGGGGACGACCCTCGCCGCCGCAGCCTCCGCGCCGCCCGGCCGGTGCCCGGGAGTTCCCGGGGGGTGTTTACTCAGGCGTAAGCCCGACCGGCCTCAGCGGTGGGACTCTGCTGGGTCTGCGAGGAGGCGGCGGCGGCGGCGGCCCCCCGCGCGAGGGTTAGGAGCGCTGCAGGGCGGGCCGCGCTGGTGCTGAAGGCAGCCGGTCAATGCCTGTTCGTTAGCCGGCACGCCGCAAGCAGAGGCCCCGCGACCGCCGGGAAGGGGCAGAGGAGGGCCCGGCTGGGCTGCAGAGCTTTGAAAGGCTGGTCGACTGATGGATGCCGCCCCTTCGGAGCCCGGCAGAGGCAGCGCTCAGGCCAGCCGCGGCTGAACGACGGCCTGACGCGGGCGCGTACGGTGCGGGGACAAACGGGGAGCGAGCAGCCAGGCCCAGCCTTGGCACACGGCAGCCTTAGGCAGAGGTCGACGTGCCCTGCAGGCCTCTGGCTGGGACGAGGAGAGCGGCTGGGGCGTTGCTCTCCCCCTTGCAAGGACGCGCTTCTCGCAAGGTCCCACAGAGGCCGTCTCTCCATCACGTGCCGCAGAGAATGGCTGTTGGCGGGCCACGGGCTCCTGGGGCACAGGAAGCGGGGGGTGGGCGGGCGGGCTCTGCTGCTGGGCACCTGCCCTGGCCCCAGAGTGGGAGGGAAGGCTCAGCCGGGGAGCCCCCCCCCCACTTCCTCTGCGCCGCGGTCCCCTCGCTGCAGCGCGAGGCAGAGAAGCCGGGCGGGCTGCCCCTTCCGGGCGCGGCGTCCCTTGGGGCATGCACGGGCGCTGGTCCTGCCAGGCCTGGCCCTTCCCGCTCTGGGGCCAGCTGGGTGAGGAGGTAAACATGACTCAGGGAAAGCAAACAGGGCCAGCCTGGACGGCCTCCTCCCAGCCCTCTGAGCCTCCTCGCCGTGCCGTGCCCTGCCGTGCCCCTTGGTCTGCGCGCGCCCCACACGGCCTGGTGAGAGGCCTCTGGCTGTGGCCCTGGCCCTGGGGTGGCCCAAGGCTGTTTCTGGGGCTGGGAGGAAGAGGCTGCCAAGACGGCCACGGGGCGAGGGGGACGGGGCACGCCGTGGCTGGGGCATTGCGGGCTGTGCGCTGGCCAGCTCCCAGGCAGGGCTCCCAACCAGGGCTGAGGAAGGGGAAGAGGGAAGAGGGAAGGGCCACGTGCAGCTGCCCTCATTCCCCTCCCGGGCGTGGGTCAGGTTCACCCAGCCCAGGAACCAGGTGGGATCGGCTGCACCTGCCAGAACGTCCCTCTTCCTCCTCCCCCGCCCTCGTCGCTTCTGGGGCACAGCGAACCTCATGGCTCTGGGGCTGCCAGCAAGGAATGGCTGCTCTGCCCGGAGGCTTCCAACTGCGGAGTGGAGACTGACCCCAGTGCTCTGCTGCCTGTTTCTCTCTCTCTCTCTCTCTCTCCCCCCAGCTGCAAACCGGCGCCGGAGGGGACTGCTGCAGCTGGCAGGGGCCATCCAGTGCTCCACCGGGCGCACCCCCCTGGCCTACATGCGCTACGGGTGCTACTGCGGCTTGGGAGGGAGCGGCTGGCCCCGGGACCCGGCTGACTGGTAAGAGGTGCCCGCTGGCGCAGGGCCTCCTAGGCAGGCGGGACAGGATCGCCCCACTCGCCCCACCCCGGTGGGGGGAAACCACAGGAAACATGTCCTGCCGGTGCCCGCTAATAAGCACAGCCGCACTGGGTCAGGCCAAAGGGGGCGCCCCGGTCCAGCTGCCTGCGTCTCACAGCGGCCCACCAGCTGCCTGCCTCCGCGGCCACTCCCCTGCGCCTGGCATTTACCCTATTTACCCTTGCACACACCCACGCCCACACCCACACCCAGTGAAGGCACCTGACTCTGGCTTGGGTTAGCTTGATGAACCACAAGTGGCCAATTTTTAAGCCATGAAACCTGCTGAACACCCACCTGCTTCTCCCTTGCCAGCCGGGTAGGCAAAAAACTGCCACCCATGGCCAACTCGCATGACAGCAAAAAATTCCTCCCTGGCCCTCAGGATGAGCGACCGCAGCTAATCTCAGACTGGACCTGCCTGTCATAGCTTGGCCCCTGCGATGGTGTTTTTCTCCATCAATCTGTCCAACCCCCTTTTAAAGAACATAAGAAGAGCCCCTTTGCTGGATCAGGCCAAAGGCCCATCCAGTCCAGCTTCCTGCATCTCACAGCGGCCCACCAGGGGCCCCAGGGAGGCACGAGACAACAAGATGCTTGGATTTTGTTGCCACTCCCTTGCACCCGGTGAGGTGCAAGGCAGCCAGGCCAGATGCCATCACCACATCCTGTGGCAAGGAGCTCCACAGACCCAAGGGACCAAGGTCCTTGTTAGATGTGCCAGCCCAGCAGCAACTGGTTGTCGCTCTGGGCGTGAGGCCAACTAGAATTCCGCGGGGGGGGGGGGGAAGAAACCACAAACCAAACAGAGCCCCAGAGGATGGGTCGAGCCCCACTTTGGATTGGAATGTGAAATGTGGAAGCCAGGCAGCTCTGGGAGTGCTCCAAGGGAACACCACACCCAGAAGCCACATCCTTGCACACCAAAAATAGAGTCACACGTGGAACCGATCGAAGCGACGCCCGCCCGGCTGTGGGGTTCCGGCCCACAAGGCTTCCGCTCTTTCCGCAGAGGGCTGCTTTGTGCTGCTTCAACAGGAGTTGTGTTGCGGCTCTGACCACGTCCTCTGCAGGTGCAATTTTCCCCAGGTGGCCTTTTGCTCCAGGCTGGGCTGGGCAGGGCTGTGTTCTCACCCACATGGCAGTGTGGAGAAGGCCCCCATCCTGCTTCCTTCTGGGGCCTGACCTCTGCCCACACGTCCCACATCCTGCGCTCCCCCTGGCGTTTGGCCGCGCCGGTTGCCTTCCCCTCCCTCGTCCGCAGCAGTTCCATGTCGCACGACTCCCATTTGGGGCTTAAAAGCAGGGTCAGGCTCAAAGCTCATCAACAGGGGTGTTTGAAAACGGTGCCATTTGGGGCGAGGGGGGGATTTTGTGGTTTGAATGGCAGGAAGCACCGCGCTGTTCTCATTTCTATTCATTTGCTGAGCCTCCCGGGGCCACGAACCGGGCCAGGAAAGGGCCCTGCAAGGAGGCCAGTGGCTGTCCTGCCTGGTTGCCGCAGGCTCACGGTCCTGCACACCTGAGTGCTCCTAATTAGGAGTGGGGAATTCGGCAGAGGGGGGTTTCCAAGCCTGGAAATGCCAAAGCTAGCACGGAGGCCGCAGCGTGTCCGTCAGGGTGTGGCGGTTCTGTGTGGCATCAAAACACTTCGCAGATGATTAACCAGAGAACAAGCGCCAGCCCTGGGGGCACTGCTGGCGCGGCCTCCACGCTGGCTCTGTGGGGGGGGGGAGTGGGGGGGGCGGGCGCCTGCCCTTCCAGGGGTCTCAGGCAGGAAGCAGGAATTCGAGATGGGACAGGCGGCATCCGCCCAGCTGGTGCAAAGCCGAGTTCCCTGCCCTTCGGAGACGGCGGCTGACTCGCCTGCTTCGGCCTTATCTCCAGGTGTTGCTTCGAGCACGACTGCTGCTACGAGAAGGCGGAGAAGGCTGGCTGCTCGCCCAAGATGCAGACCTACACCTGGGCGTGCGAGGACAGCCGCGCCAAGTGTGGTGAGCCCCTGCCCGCTGTCCCGCCGCTCGCACGCGTGCCCAGGCTTCGCCTTCTGGAAAGTGGGCCGTGACACAAAGATCCTCCTCCTAACTGCAGACCAGGCAGAGGTGACCCCCCACCAGGGGCCCGAGTAGCAAATTCAAGGGGCAGCCCATGTGGGGCTATTGCAAAAAACCCTTCAGTACCTCTAGCCAAGGGGGCTGCTGTAGCCCTCGAAAGCTCACGCCTCTGCGGAACTAAGGCTGCAGTTGAGACATAAGAAGAGTCCCCATGCTGGATCAGGCCAAAGGCCCATCTAGTCCAGCTTCCTGCATCTCGCAGCGGCCCACCAGATGCCTCAGGGAGCACACGAGACAACTAGATAGGTGCATCTCTTTGCCACTCCCCTACATCCGGCACTCCGAGGTAGCCTACCTCTATAGTAAGGAAGTTGCACTAACCATCATGGCCTGTAGCCTGCGATGGACTTTTCCTCCAGAAATCTGTCCAGTCCCCTCTTGAAAGCATCTAGGCCAGATGCCATCCCTACCTCCTGTGGCAAGAAGTTCCAGTTAAAAGGTAAAATTACCCACTGGGTAAAAAGTTCTGAGGACAGCAGGACTCCCTTCAAGCTTGCCTGCTCAGGCCAGGTGGTGCTGCACGTTAGTTCGCCTTTTAGGTGCAGAGTGAGACCCTGGCCCACTTATTCCAGCCCCCCACCCCACCCCGGGCATCACAACGCTGACCCACACTCCTGCTGGCTGAGACAAAGACGTTGCCTAAGTGCTTCCCCGTCCTGCGTTCTCTTTTTCAGAAGACATCGAGGACAAGTGCCAGAAACTGGCCTGCGAATGTGACCGCAGAGCGGCCAAGTGCCTGTCGAAATCCCCCTACGACGCCAAGCTGCTCTTCTGGCCGGAGACCTTGTGTGGCACTCACGACCCCCAGTGCAAAGGCGACTAAGGCAGGCCTGTGGCTCACTGCGAGGGCGACATGGCGGTCGGTGGCAGCGGCACCGTCTCCCTGCTTAAAACAGAATGATGAACGCTGGCTGTAGGCTTCTCCTCCCCCTTTCAGGTCATTCTGGAGGGCTGCCCAGCCTGTCCCCGAAGACCTGGCCGTGCTTCAGCCAACAAGGGGCGCCGGGGACCTTGTCGGGGCAGACTTCAAGGGGGCCTGGACACCCAGCGCCAGAGGACAGGAGGGAGGGCAGCGGTTGGCTGTGCCCCCTTTTACACCGTGGTGCATCTCGCTTCAAGGGCAGTTCTCTGGGGAGCAGACCTTGGAGAGTCAAGCCAGTCCTTCTCATGGCCCGCCCCCCAAACGGTGCACAACCCTGCGGCCTGGACCGGGCCCCGCAGCTCGGACCGTGGCTCTTTGGCCCCACCAGGCGGCAGAGCGGCCCTTTCCACCGAGTGGCCAGCTGCAAACACAGAGGCTGCAGCTCGCCACAGGTCAGCAGCGCCCCAGCACGGCCCCCGGCCGCCCATCGAGGTGCTGGGCTTGGGTTCGGGTTCAGGCTCAGCTGTGGGCGGCCTGGGGCCGGTGACTCTCTCTCAGGCCAGCCTACCTCGCAGGGCGGTTGTGAGGGCAGAAGGGGAGGTGAGCCGGCCGAGCGTGGGGACGCCGACGCAATAAGCCACAGTGACAAATTTTAGAAAAAGAAACGCTTTGTTCGATTCTTATAAATTCTCATATGCAAATCTGAGGATCGTATTCATACAAACACAGGGGTCTCGCTGGTGTGTGTGTGTGTGTGTGTGTGTGTGTAGGGGGGGAACAAAAGCACTTAAAACACACAGCTGGTCCGGGCCTGGCACTCTGCCGCCCCCGGGCACGACCAGCACGTCACGCTCCACAGGCACACCCAACAGCGCCTTTAAAAACCACAGCTGCAGCTGGCACACGGGGCTGGCACGGGAAACACCCCCAAATCCGTCAAAAAGTCCCAGGGGAGGGGCGGAGAAAAGAGGAAGCGCGTCTCAGGGTTGCAGGAAGGCTTTCATTCGGGCCCCGTCGCCACTCAGGAGGGGAGGACACAAAACGCACGCCCAGCACAGAGCTCAGTCCAGAGCCGAGCCGAGCCGCGCGGCCTGCACTCCCCGGAGTGAGGCCGGGGCCTCCCCGAGCCCCAGCCCTGAACGTCTCCCAATGCGGGAGCAAGGGGGGCCTCCCCTCCCCACCCCTCCAGCCCCCGCCACGGCCCCCCCGCAGCTCCAGGAAGACGGTGGCAGTGCAGGCCACGGCCCGTTCACGACGTCAGCCCAGCCTCCTCCGCAGGAGCCGAGACGCCCGGCTGCTTGTCCAGGGGGAGGCGGCCAGGAGCCCTTCACAGCACCTGGGTCTCCAGGCGGCGGAGCTCCTTCACCACCAGGTCGATGTTGATGATGGGGTTGAAGTAGAGGGCCCAGTAGAAGAGGCAGTTGCAGACGAACTGGGGGACGAGGGGCCAGAGGAGGGCCACCAGGAGCCCCTGGGTCGACACCTTCCAGAAGTGGCTCCACATCCGGCGCGGGATGGTCCTGGGGGGGGCAAGGGAGGAGAGAGCCGCCCGTCACGCCGTCTCCCTGGTCCCGGACCCCTCTGGCCTCGGCTGCAGACCTCATGTGCTAACAGCAGCCTCGCCACAAGCACGGGGCCGGCTGCCCGCCACAGGCCCCAGCGTGGCAAGCAGGCCTCCGACTCCCCAGCACCCAGCAGGGCTCCGCGTCTTTTCTTCCCGGGGCAGGAAGAAACGCTTCTGGGAACGGCCTCCGACAGTCATGAGCACAACCGCCCAGCAGTCAGGGAGGAGGCGGGCCAGAAACCGGATCAGAGAGAGGCCCTGGAGGTGCCGCCACCCTCGCCCTGCCAGGAATCCCCCAGCCCCCCCTCCCCGGCAGAGCCCCAGGCCCCGGATCCAGGCCCCAGACCGCCCCCCCGGCCGCACCTGAGCTCCCTGCGCGTCCAGAGCGTCCAGAGGGCGCAGAGCTCCAGCACGGAGAGCAGCATGGCGTTGACGATGATGAAGCGCGAGGTCCAGTAGTGCACCTCCAGCCAGTCCCAGGCGAACTCGGCGATCAGCTGGTAGGGCAGCAGCGAGTACTTCAGGAGGAACTCCCGCCACTGCTGCCAGGCCGGCGCCTGCAGGTCCTGGGGGGGGGCAGGTGGGGGGGGAGCCCGTGAGGGGGAGCCCGGCCGGACCCGGCAGCACCCTCCGGGGGCCCAGTTCCCTGCAGGGCAAGCCGCCAGCCGCCCGGGGGCCAAGCGGGGCCCTGAGCAGCGCCACCTCTGCACATCAGAGCAGCAGCAGCAGCGCCCTCTGGAGGGAGGGAGGGAGCAGCACAGCCAGAGAGGAGCAGAACCCGGGAAGGAGGCTCATGGTGCCTCCCCTGTTTTTTGGTGGTGGGGGGGGCACAACTTGCCAGACAGGCAATCACAGGACTCTCTCCAGCTTCAGAGCCTCCTCCAAGGTGCTCTGCTCATGGCCCACGTGGACGCTGCCGCTTTCCCCCAGGGCACACCACCCAGCCCAGAACTCCAGTGGCAGGAAGCTGCGGGGGTCTGCGGAGCCCAACGCCCTCGGGAAGCCCCCCTCCCTGGCCGCCCCGAAGGCAGCCTCCCTCGAAGCCTCCCGGGCCGGTCCCTCACTCCGCACACACTGCTCAGGAGGCTGCCCCCCGTCCTGCCCGCGGTGGGGCTCCTGCCCCCCCTCCAAGGAGCACCAGTGGGCACAGCGCGGCTGCCCCAGCCCCCCCCCCCCGGCCCGCCAGCACCTACCAGCAGCCTGGCCAGGATGCCCTCCAGGTCCTGCTCTTGCAGGGGGCAGATAGTGTGGATGAAGGGCAGGAAGACGTCCGCGTAGTCGAACAGGTACAGGTAGAGCAGGGCCAGCCGCGGGGAGCTCTTCAGCGCGTACAGCAGCAGCAGCGACTTCCCGGGGTGCACCGCCTGGGGGGTCGCGGGAGACGCAGCTGTCAGCGGCTGAGCTGCCCCTGCCCGGCTTCCCCCGCCCGCCTCCGTGCCTGCGGAGGCCCCCCAAGCCCCCGTCCCTGCATCCCGCCCCGCGCCCCGCAGCCTACCTTGTACTCCCACAGGTTCTGCGGCGGCTTCGTCCCCAGGGCCCGGACCCGGTCCAGCTCTGTCACGATGGCCTTCCGGTGGCCCCCGTTCTCGACGTGGTAGGGGGCCCGGGCAAAGTCTTCCTCCGTCAGCGTGACGAGGAGCCTGCAAGAGCCAGTGGCCGTGACCGGACGCCCCCGCCCCACCCCGGCCCCACGGAGGCCGGAGCCAGCGTCGGGGAGGGAGCAGCGCCCGCCTGTGCCCAAAGGCAAGGGTCCCCATCCGCCTACTCTAGGACTCCTAACAAGGCTCCTAACAAGGCAACTAGCGGGACGCTACAACTAGCCGGCCAACCAGCCGTGGGACTTACTTCCAAACACCCTCTTTTTTTGCCCACAGTCCACATCACCTGGAGGACACAAAACCTGGGGTGAGCGAGGCCCCGACCCACAGCCGAGCCTCGCCAAGGCGGCCCCAGGCAGGCCCCCTCACCTCCCGTTGACTCTCTCCAGCAGGAAGCGCTCCTTGTAGGGGGCTGTCCACGGCCCCAGCTGCCCCAGCCAGCGGATCACCTCCACCGCCGTCCACCTGGCGACCGGCTTGTGCACGAGGAGGCCGTCCTCCGTCTCGCGGCTGCTCCAGTGGTAGCCGAGCAGGACCACCTGCGGAGCGGTCGAGAGGGCCCGTGAGGTGGGGGGGTCTCGACGCAGAGCCCAACACGTCTGGAGTCCAAGCCCTGCCCAGCCACAGGCCCCGCCTCACGACACGGGCCAGGCAGGAGTCCTTCAAAGGGACACAAGGACCAGGGGCTGAGCGCACCACGTTTACGCCTCCAGGGCAGCCAACGCCTGGAGGAGAGGGGAGGGGGGACAGGGACCGTCCTTGGGAGCCCCCTAAGAGACAAACATCCTGCCTGGGGAGGGAGGGGAGGGAGGGGCCACAAGGTGCTCAGGGCTGACTTTGGACTCTTCCCAGAAACCCATATTCAAGTGTGTGGCCGGGTGTTCTTAATCAATCAATCACTAGTATTTATATACCGCTTTTCAACACAGAGTTCACAAAGCAGTTTACAGGCAAATAATAACATTAAAGCTAAATGTCCCAAAAGAGCTCACAATCTAAAAGAACGGAGAACACCCCCAGCAACAGCCACGAGAAAGACACTGCGCTGGGGTGAAGAGGGACAGGGAAATCTGGTTGGGAAAAGAGTCCGTACCGCCACGCAGGTCAGCGCCGTCAGCACTCCCGAGAAGAACCCCGCTCCGCGAGGGTTGATCCTGGCCACGCTGGGTGCCGCAGAGGTCTGGTCGCTGCCGTACTTCTGGAAGGCGGCCAGGCTGAGGGAGACCTCGCTGTTCTGCCGGATGTCGTCCTTGCGCTGCTCGATGGCGTCTGGGAAGAGCTTCTCAATGGCGTCCCTGAAGGGAGGAGGAGCCGGCTGACGGGACCGCCCTGCGCAGGGGGCGGCGTCCGGGACAGGCGACCGGCCCGTGTCCAGCGGAACAGCCCCCCCCCCACGCGCGCACGGAGGGCACCAGCTGGGCTCACAGGGCTGGTCCTGAAACGCCCAAGGCAGGTCCCCCGACAGGGTCCCCCGACAGAGAGCCGTCGCTGCGCTCACCTGAGGAGGATGTTGACCTTGGGGAAGCCCTCCCACTTCTCCCGGCACTCGGGGCACTCGGTCTTCCTGGAGGACGTCCACCAGAGCGCCAGGCAGTGCCTGCAGAAGCTGTGCCCGCAGTTCAGGGTGGTGGGGTTCACCAGGATGTCGTAGCAGCAGTGGCAGGAGAACTCGCTGACCGAGATCTGCCGGCTGACCCCGGGGGCCGCGGCGCCCTCCGCCTCCACTCGCACGCTCCCCGCCATCTTCTCCGGGGGCCAGGGGAAGGCTGCCTGCGCGCTCAGGCCCTGCAGCGCATGACTCTCCCTGCAAGACAGCAGAGGGAGGGGCTCAGTTGCCCCTTCAGAGAATCGGAATCCTGGCCATGGGGCGGGGGCGGGCGAGACAATCGGTGCCCGGCCGTTCTAGAAGCTGCTGCCTCGGGCACCGCACAGGGCCAAGGCGGGGTGGGTTGGCCGCACGCCCTCCTGGAGGGGTCGGGGCTGAGCGTCGTGGAAGCGGAATGTCCGGCTGCACCAGCCTCCGGGCCGACCTCTCAAGGGCTGAGCGCGCGGGAAGGACGGCCGCAGCGTCCCTGGGGCAGAGAGGCAGCCGTGTCCGTGTGGCCCCTTCGGGACTGGCCAGTGTCCCTGGGGAGGAGCTCCCGCAGGCCCAGCCGGTGGAGGACCCTCGCACCGCAGCCCAGGGCACCCCCTCCCCGCGCAGAGTCCAGGCGCCTCCCGTGGCAGCTGCTGCATTGCCCGCGGGGCTGTCCTCGGGTGGAAGTGAGGCTGGCCCCACCCCCAGGCTTCCTGCACCTTCAGAGTCCTGGCACTCAAACGGGGGGGGAGGGGTGGAATACACCCCCTGAGACCTGCCTGCAGCGGGGGGGGGGGGGCTGCTGCTGCTTCAGGCCCTGTGTGGGGCTCCCCCCTGCTGGACGTTGAGCGGGGGGGGGCTCACCTGGGTCTGGAGCAAGAGGCATGCGGGGGGGGGGCGTGTGCATATCTTAGCCCCAGTCATGCTGCACCCCACACACACTTGGCTCGCTCAGTGGACCCAGCAAAGGTCCAGGCAGGGGGGCAAAGGCGCGGGGGGGGGCTGCTCGCTGTTCAGACTGAGGCTGCGGGGCAGAGACCTCCACACTCGACGCCCCCCCCCGTATTAGTACTACGCTCGTGCAGGCGCCTGACCAGGTGCTGCTGCTCCCCCCAACACCCCCCCCGGCGCCTTCCACCCCCCCGGGCTCCCCCCCTCACCCTGCCGGAGGCGGAAGCGACGTGCTTGACCCGCCGCTGGGTCCCCCCCGGCACCCACTTCCGGACCCAGACGCGCGCAGGCGCACTGGCTGTCTCCCGTTCGCTCGCTCCGCCCACCCATCTACCCTCGCGACGCTCCGCCTAGGATCGTCCCAAGAAGGTTATATAACTGGAGACGACATGGTATTATTTTCTTGAAGCCATGGGTATACAAATATGGCTGACGCAGATCTTTCCCGCCAAAACGGATTGCCGCGAATTCACTAATAAAACTCTCCCTGCACGTGTGTAAAAGTGAATCGCAACGTCTTTAATAATGCCTGCGTGTTCTGCATATGGGTGCACGAATCGCTGGACGAAAAATGGGATTAATTTGCACAGGTACTTAAAATCATTGTGATTAATTGCTACTGAAAAATATTACTTCCTAAAGTATGCAACCCTTCACAAACTGAAGTAGGTATGAAGAAGTAAATGGAACTCAATCCACACACAACCTTCAGCAGTGATTTTTCGGATACAAAATGTTTGGTTTGCACGCCAGTAAGACTACACATTTGGCCGCTCATCTGAATACATTACATTACCGAAAGCGGAACTGTTGTTGTTCTGAATTTTACACCAAATGTTATGAGCATGTCAATAAGACGACACATTTGATCATGCTTCCAAATAATATAGGTACATCATTCCGATGCGCATCCGAATAATCACTGCCCACAACCTTCTAAGCAGCGCATTTCCCTATACTTCTACTGTAATATTTTTGAAATTCTGAACATTAACAGAATTTGTTTTATGGGGGGGGGGGTTGAGTGTAGAAGTTTAAAAAAATACTCTTAATAGCCTAGAAGTAAAAAAGAATTCATCTCATATTGACAACTGCTTGTGTTATACATTGAGAGATTTTAATGTAATTTTCCTACATATTTATCTAATTTTTGCCCACCCTCCCCTTTTTTCTTTCCTTCCCGTTCACACTTTATTCCTGCTTGTGTAGATTTCAAAAAATAAGTCTGTCAAAGCAGTGCAATCCGAATTTAAATAGACAGCAAGTGGCATTTCGTCTGGTATGTTCAGTAATATAATTACACTGAATTAAACCTTGGAATTGCATATTAACTCATAATATGGTTACCACTGATGTTTCTACACGATCACACGTTGTTATTTTGGTAAGTTTTTATTTCAGGAGTAAATTATTCAGTCCTAAACACTACCAGTAAAGCAATCTGAAATGCTTGGAATAAGGATTGTTTTGAGTACGCCAACATGGCTGCTAAGCCCGCCCCCTGGCCTCAGTTTTCTCCTATATCTTCTTAAGGGATGTCCTCTCCTGTCCATCTAACATATTTGGGTCGTCCCTAGAGGAGGAGAGGTGAGAGCCCAGCGCATGCGTACTGAAGCCCGAACTTCCGGGACATTTTGGAAGCCGCCACCCCGCTCATGAGTGGACGCCGTGCAGGCAAGAAGGTTAGATTCACGTCCTTGCGTGCAGGTCTCCTAGGCTCTGACTGGGGGTTGCATCACCCACAATACCCCTCGTGGACCTCTTTGCACACCAGAACCACGCAGAGTAAATAACTGTATCCCAAATGCAACAGTTTCTATTTAATAATTTTTTTAAAAAATATTTAATATTTTTGACATCAGTTTTTTAACAGCTGTTTTTATTTATATTTTTATTGCTTATTTTATTTTATTGCTTTATTATTTTTACGTACTGTATTTTCCCCTCTCCAATAATTGTGTGGCCTTGGGCATCTGCCTTGGCAGAGGAAAGGCGGGATATAAATATAGTAATCTATCAATCAATCAATCAATCAATCAATCAATTAAGTGCAAATGCCATCATTAGGGTTGATGAAAACCCCCAATAACTTGGTTTATTTATAATACAGAACAGTCCAGGTCACCCAACAAATCACTAAGCGGGGGCAGGATTTGGTGCACCGCCTAATTAATCTTGCTAATTAATTGCCTAATTAATCTTGGTCTGGATGCCTTTAAGAGGGGATTGGACGGATTTCTGGAGGAAAGGTCCATCCTGGGCTATAGGCCATGATGGATCGTGCAACCTCCTTACATTGGTGGTGGGCTACTTCAGAGTACCGGGTGCAAGGGAATGGCAACAGGATGCAAGCATCTTGTTGTCTCATGCCTCCCTGGGGCACCTGGTGGGCCGCTGTGAGATACAGGAAGCTGGACTAGCTGGGCCTTTGGCCTGATCCAGAGAGGCTTTTCCATAGAGTAAAGATCACTAGAGGCGGCATGCTTTAAGAATCAATTGGAATGAATTGAGGCCAGGGGGCGGGCTTAGCAGCCATGTTGGCGTACTCAAAACATTGCTCATTCCAAGCATTTCAGATTGTTTTTCTGGTACTGTTTAAGACTGAATAGCTTACTCCTGAAATAAAAACTTACGAAAATAACAACGTGTGATCGTGTAGAAACATCAGTGGTAACCATATGATGAGTTAATATGCAATTCCAAGGTTTAATTCCGCATAATTATATTACTGAAAATACCGGACGAAATGCTGTATATTTTAACTCAGATTGCACTATTTTGACAGACTATTTAAATCTACACAAGCAAAAATAAAGTGTGAACGGGAAGGAAAGAAAAAAAGGGGAGGGCGGGCAAAAATTAGATAAATATATAGGAAAATTACATTAAAATCTCTTCATAACACAAGTAGTTGTCAATAGGAGAGTAATTCTTTTTTACTTCTAGACTATTAAGAGTTTTTCTTAAACTTCTACACTCACCCCCCCTCCATAAAACAAATTCTGTTAATGTTCAGAATTTCGAAAATATTACAGTAGAAAATGGAAGGTGGGAAAAAAGTGTAAACGGGAAGGGGGAAAACGGAGGGGGGAAATATATATATATTACCTTCTAGACCATTAACAGTGGGTGTCAGAAAATGGTGAATAAGACTGCTAGGAACAACGAGAAATTACACAGCTTCAAAAAAAATGTACTCACTGAACTGTAGTTTTATTGAACCGATGTAATGTGAATACATGAAACTTTCCGTGGAAATTAAATCCCATTTTTCGTTCAGCGATTCGCACACCCGTATGTAGAACACGCAGGCATGCTTAAAGAGGTTAAAATTAACTTTTACAAACGTGCAGGGAGATTTTTATTCGTGAATTCGCGGCAATCGACCTCCTTGGCGGGAAAGATATGAGTCAGCCATATTTGTATACCCATGGCTTCAAGAACAGGGACCTTACGCCGCCTCTAGTGATCTTTACTCTATGGGCTTTTCTTATGTTCTTATGCAAGCAGCTTTTATACACTGGAGAAGCCCTGCCTTAAGAAGTTAATGCTGCCGAAGTGAAGCCAGGGGGCGGGCTTAGCAGCCATGTTGGTATACTCAAAACAATGCTCATTCCAAGCATTTCAGATTGCTTTTCTGGTACTGTTTAGGACTGAATAAAAATAAAAACTTATGAAAATAAAAACATGTGATCATGTAGAAACATCATTGGTAACCTAATTATGATTAATATGCACTTACAAGGTTAAATTCCTCATAATTATATTACTGAACATACCTGACGAAATGCTGCTTGCTGTCTATTTAAACGCAGATTGCACTGTTTTGACAGACTTATTTTTTGAAATCTACACAAGCAAAAATAAAATGGGGCCATGCCCCATAAAAAAAATTTCTGTTAATGTTCAGAATTTCATAAGTATTACAGTAGGAAAATTACATTAAAATCTCTTCATAACACAAGTAGTTGTCAATATGAGAGTAATTCTTTTTTACTTCTAGACTATTAAGAGTATTTTTTTAACTTTTACACTCACCCCCCTTCCAAAAAAACACAAATTCTGTTACTGTTCAGAATTTCGAAAATATTACAATAGAAAATGGAAGGTGGGAAAAAAGTGTAAACGGGAAGGGGGAAAAAAGGAGGGGGGAAATATATATTTTTTTCCTTCTAGACCATTAACAGTGGGTGTCAGAAAATGGTGAATAAGACTGCTAGGAACAACAAGAAATTACACAGCTTCAAAAATAATGCACTCACTGAACTTTAGTTTTATTGAACCGATGTAATGAGAATACATGAATCTTTCCGTGGAAATTAAGTCCCATTTTTCGTATAGCGATTCGCACACCCGTATGCAGAACACGCAGGCATGATTAAAGACGTTGAGATTAACTTTTACACATGTGCAGGGAGATTTTGATTCGTGAATTCGCGGCAATCCTTCTTGGCTGGAAAGATCTGAGTCAGCCATATTTGTTGACCCATGGCCTCAAGAAAATGACATCATGCCTTCTCCAGTGTATATAAGCTTCTTGTTCTTATGTTATGTTCTTATGCCACAGGATGTGGTGATGGCGTCTGGCCTGGGAGCCTTTAAAAGGGGACTGGACAGATTTGTTGGGACGGATTTTGCCTTTGCCATTCACATATGTGACGTGTTTGGGTTGTTCTTCCTTGTTGGCGCTCCATTGAGTTGGGCCTGTTCAGAGACCACCAGGGACAGTTAGAGAAGAGACCACCAGCAACTCCTTGTCAGGGAGACCACCTGAAGAGCCTGCCTTGCAGTCCCACTGGGGACAGCTAGAGAAGAGAACACCAGGAGCTCCCCTCTTGAGAGTCTACCAGGGACATCCTAGGAGCTGAGACCACCAGAAACTTCTCCTCAGAGAGACCACCTGAAGAGCCTGCTCTGAAGATTTTCCTTGTTCTTTATCTGGGAGAGAGGAGGCAGCATGTGAGAACCAGCTTGCCAGAGGGACAACTTGCCTCGGTATTCCAGAGAGCTGCTTATCCAACTGGGTAACAGAGCAGGGCCACTTCCAAGTATTTGGCTGCTTAGTCTGGCTGCTTAATAAAGAGTCTACCACCCTGCCTGGCCTCCAGAGATTTCTTCCAGGGGTCTTGCCTGAGTACAATTGGTGTGACAGGTTGGTGGAGGAAAGGTCCATTGCAGGTGATAAGCCATGATGGAGACATAGCCTCCTGGTATAATCCCTGGTGCCCAACAAGCATTGATACTACATAGTGGCATTGGCGCTGTGCAGAGTGCTGAGATAGGGGTGCCAAGTGTTGGCACAGAGGTGTGGGGGGAGGGTATTTCTGGGCAGGTGGGGGGTGGGCTTAGGCCCATTCCCAGGGCCACATGGCCCTGATATGGGTTGTATGGCCTCCTTGGATCTGTGCCTGCTATTTAGCAGGTGCTGATTCCAGGAATGTGTAGGGGAGGCTGGCACGAAGGGCGTAAGCATGCCCTTACTGTGGAGAGGCTCCTCTGTACTGTGGCCTGCCTGTGCCAACACAGCATAGGGTTCTGCTGCCCAGGCCAGGCGCAAGGGCGTAGCCACAGGATGCAGCCGTATTGTTGCCTTGTGTGCTGCTCCCTGAGGCCTCGGCTGCTTCTAGATGAGCGCATGATGCTGACTGGGGCCTCTGACCATCGTTCAGCCTGTCCAGTTTGACCCCCTCCCCTTGGGCCAGAGAGCGCCAGGTTCTGCTGAAGCAGGGACAGTCCCTTGGTGGGGCTTTTCCGCAGCCCTCTGCAGGGGCTCAGGGCGTGGGCATGCTGGGCGGCTGGAAGGGGGCTCCAAGCGCCAGCCCTTCCCCGCCCTTCCCTGCCCCCGCGGCTGCTCCCTTGGCCGGTGAGTCGCAGGACTAAACTTGGCTGCTCGAGGATGCCAGAGAGGTCTGCGGATCTCATCTATTCCGAGAGCAGGCCGGGCCTCCTTTTGGCCTGGGGGGAGGAACCTGAGCATCGAGGAACAGACGGAGGAATCTCAGCAGTTGCTCGCAGACGCCCGCAGGCAGGCAGGCAGGCAGGCAGGAGGACCACACGGCCTCCCTGCACCCAGCGCGGCCCACGCAGCCGCCCACACCAGCATGGCGGGGCCCCGAGGAGCTGTGCCCGTCCTGCTCGTCCTGGGCACGCTCTGCCTCCGGGGCGCCCTCCTGCAGCCACCGCCTGGGATGGGGGAGGCACGGAAGCCCTTCTTCGAGCGCTTTCGGAGGCTGGAGGAGCAGGTGAGCCCCGGTCCAGAACGGGCTGCAAGGCGGGGTCCGCGTGTCGGCCAGAACCGGGGGCGGGGGGGGCTGCGGCTCTGGGTACTGCAGGTCTCTCGCCAGGTCTAGAGTGGAGAGTCGGTTGGGAAACGGCCCTCAGAGTTCTCAGGGTAGCGGCTGCGGGATCTGTTTCTTCACCTTGGCCTCCAGCCTATTGTGGGCGCTAGGAGCAGACACAGCTCATGTTGCCTTTGTGTCTGTGTGTGCGTGCGCATGCACACACACACACACACACACACACACACACACACACACAGGCAGATCTAAGGGAGGGCAAAGCTCTAAGTGTTGCAAGGAGCCTCGCCTGTCATGTAAATCCCTCCTCTCCCTGGCTGCTGTAGCCACTAAGCAACGCCAAGATGTTGCTGTTCCCTGTGAGGATTGGCTAAAACGGTGCAGGAGAGGAGGGATTTCCACTGCAAGGTGAGGCTCCTTGCAAAACTTAGAGCTCTGCCCTCCCTTAGACCTGCCTCTGCACACACACACACCAAATGCCTGACTCTCACAGTGAACAGCAGTGTTTCCCACACTGTGGTCAGGACACACCAGTGGTACGTGTGTGTATTCATGAGTAGGCAAACCTGCCTCTGCTCCTGTGAAAGACCAGGCAAAGGAATGGTCCCGATCCGATGAATGTGGAGCTCAACAAATGCCCCAGAAGGCGGTCTCCCCCCCCCCCAATAGTAAAAAAGGGTAAAAACAGGCTGGAGCAGCTGATAAAATGAAATTTTTTTTGAGGGCACAATCCTGACCTGGAGTTAGGCCAGCAAAGTTTGGCCGGGCCACCGTAAAGCGTGTCTGGCCCACTCTTGGAGGCAGGGAGGACGACGCGTGGCTGCGTGTGGGCCTCCCTGACTCCGAGGGTGGGCCCAGCAAGACGTATTTCATAATTGCACGGATTTCTAAACACTACAAATAACTGGGCTTCCTTACAGTTAGCGATGACTTCCTAAATATAGTGAGGGTTACTCATCAGCGCCGAAGCAGTTGGTGGAAAAACGTCACCCCGCTGCCCAATCCCGAGTCCTGCGCGCACGTTCACAAGTGCGCAGCAGAAATCCCTGCTGCACACAAGGGAGGCCCAGCTCAGCGGAACACTGTCCTAGGTGCATGGGAAGGATTGGGAAGACACGGGAAGCTGGACCAAGCGGGCCGGATCCGGCAGGGCTGCTCTTGAACGCTCACGCAGCCTCCTGTCCGTCCGCAAAGGCCGCGGGAGGCGTAACCCTCGTTTCTCCGCCGTTCCCTCCTCAGTTCCGCCGCTTCCAGGAGGTCACCCTGACGCGCCTGCAGGAGATTGCCGGGAACTTCAACGTCTCCTACAACATCGACGCGCAGTTCGAGCGCCTGCTGGACCAGCAGGGCCGGCTGGAGGCCTCCGCCAACGAGACGCACGCGGCCCTGCGCGGGGAGCTGGGCCTCCTGCACGCCCGGACGGAGACGCTGCGCAAGCGGGCCCGGAAGCTGGGCGCCCAGGTCGGGGCCCTGGAGGAGTCCTGGCGCCGGGGCGAGCGGGACGGGGCCGCCGAGCGGGAGGGGCGGCAGGCGGCCCTGGCCAACGTGACCCGGGAGGTGGCCCGGCAGGGAGCGGACGCCCAGGCGCTGCTGGCCGGCCAGGGGGCCCTGCGGCGGGCCCTGGAGGGCCTGCAGGAGGCGCTGAAGAGCCAGGGCAGCCGGCTGGCCGAGCTGGAGGAGCAGCAGCTGCGGAGGCCCCTGCGCAACGAGGTCCTCCTGCCCGGCCCTCTGGCGGCGGCCCACCTGCGGGCCCAGGAGAAGGAGCCGGAGGCCGCCGGGGGGCCAAGCCCCACCCTGAGGAAGCTGCGGGCCAAGCAGCGGCAGGGGAGGCGGCTGCAGCAGGAGGCCGGCCGGGTCTTGGCGCAGGCCAGGGGCAGAGGCCAGCCGGGCGGCCCCCCTCCGGGCCAGGCGGGGCCCCCGCAGGACACCGAGCCGGGGCCGGCCCCCTCCCTGCCGCCACCGCTGCAGGCGCTCCAGGAAGAGCCGCCCGTCACGGCCGAGGCCCCCGCGGGGGAGGCGCTGCCCAAAGCTCCGCGCAGAGCAGGGACAGGTACGTATCCGGAGGGTTGTGGCTGTGGGTGGACCTCTCTCCCTCCCTCTCTCTCTCTCCCTCTCTCTCTCTGCCTACCTTGCAGGGCTGTCGGGAGGGCAAAAGGAGGGGAGGAAGGCAGCATAAAACGTGGAGAATGAATAGGCGGGGTGGGAGCATTGGGGGGGCTCAAGTGGGGACCCCGAGGCCAGTCTGCAGCCCCCACCCCCACCCCGCCATGGCCTCAGCCTTCTGCAGCCTGCAGGAGTGACGCCTCCCCCCCTCCCCCCACAGTCTGCAACGTGGGCGCGATGCTGGTCTTCCCCCCCAACGCCTCCACGGCGAGCTTTGCGGCCTTCGCGACGGGCTTCCGGGCCGGCCTGCTGGAGCTGAGCCTCTGCAGCTGGGTGCGGACCAGCGCCGGCTACCTGGGCACCATCCTGTCCTACGCCACGGAGGAGAACGACAACAAGCTGGTCCTGCACGGCCGCGACGCCCCGCCCAGGGACTCCGTCCACTTCGTCATCGGCGACCCAGCCTTCCGGGAGCTGCCCGTGGGGCGGCTGCTGGACGGCGGGTGGCACCACGCCTGCGTCCTCTGGTCCTCCCTGCAGGGGCGCTACTGGTTCTACGTGGACCGCCGGCTGGCCGCCGTGGGCTCCGGGTTCCAGAAGGGCTACGAGATCCCCCCGGGAGGGTCCCTGGTCCTGGGCCAGGAGCAAGACACCGTCGGAGGGGGGTTCGAGCCCTCGGAGGCCTTTGTGGGGCTCCTGGCGGGCTGGGCCCTGTGGGACCGCGCCCTGGCGCCCGGAGAGGTCTCGGCCATCGCCACCGGGCAGGGCCTGCCCAGAGGCGCCATCCTGACGCTGGCCAACGTCTCCACGCTCGGCGGGGCCCTGCGGAAGGTGGACTGTGCCTGCCTGGAGCACTGCTGGTGACGGCTCTCCCCACCGCCACCGCCGCCCCCAGACCGCCAGGACACTCCAGCGGCCTCTTCCTCCGGAGCGCGGGGCGGCAGCCACAAAGCGAGGCTCATCCTCAGCACGCAGCGGCCTCCCCTCTGAGCCCCCGAGCTGCAGCTGCTGACAGCCCCCCTATCGCCCAGTTACGAAAGGCTGGCCACCCCTGCCCTGGACCCTTCCACCTGCCGCCCCCTGGGTCGGAAGAGGAAGGGGAAGGAGGAGCAGAAGAGAAGCATGGAGAAGAAGAGTGGTGGGCTAGAGCGTCCCAGTGTCTTGCCCCCCACTCTGCCCCCCTCCCCTCTACTGCTATGTCCCTCTCCTTCCTCCTCCAGGCAGGGGGAGCAGCAGAGGCCGGCCCCCTGCTGTGAAAGGTGCTCTCGAGGCCACCCTGCACGCCTGTCCCTGGGCGGGTGGGTGGGTGGGCTGCCACGCCCCAGCAAGGCCTGGCCAAGGGGCGAGACGGCCCCACGCTCTGCACTGCTGGATCTGACCGGAGCCGCCGTGGCTGCTGCCCCCGGAACAAGCGAGGGACGTGGCCGGCTTGTGCAGTTTGGCTCCTCGTCCCGCCCCCCCCCCGTGCTGGAGCTGAGCAGCCCCCAGCTGCAAACCTCGTCTGCGGCAGCCTTTACGACTGCAGGGCGGCCCAGAGGCGCGCCCAGAGGGGCGAACTGGCTGCCTCCACGCGCTCCCGGCTGCTTCCTCTTCAGGAGGTTCTGCCCGCCGTGCATTGCTCAGCGCCTGCTGCTTTGCTCCCAGCCCCAAACCGCATCGAACCCCCTGCTGTATGGCACGAAATGAAATACACGCTGGACAGAGTCGCCGTGTTCTCCGCTCCTCCTTTTCAAGGCTGTTTCGGGAGGGCCAAGTCTGTCACAGGGCGGGGGGGCGGTGCGGGGGGACATTGCCCACCTCCCACCAAGGAGCCAAGTTTGGCCCTGTAAGCGAGGGCTGCCCAGGGCTGGGGAGGTTGGACGGGAACACCTTCCTGACGAGGAAAGGCTCCGGGCCGCAATTTGCAGCCAGTGTGCTACAGCGCACTGATGTGCTGGGAATGACCCAGAGTTTGGGGGAGGGACATTTATTAGTGGAGCTATTTTGGGGTGTGTGCCCCCCCACTGGCAGTGCAGTGCGCCTTGCCAATTGCTGAAACCGTTTTAGCGCCTGGACCGTTTTAGCGCCTTCTCTCTGTGTGCGCTGTGAGATGAGGAAGGTTGGGAATGGCTGCTCTGGGGCTTCTGCAAGACACCAGGTGGGAACACGATAGAAGCATGGAAGCTTCAGCCTGCACCTCATCACGCAAAACGTGCGGTCAGCCAAGGACCCTGACGGGCAGTGGGTTCACAGCAGGCGAAAGCAGGCCCTCCGCACCCTGCGGAATTGCCACGTGAGAGTCGCACCACCAGATGTGGCCACGAACATCTAAGCTGCCGCCGGCTGCTGCTCTTTCTTCGGTGCCCTCCTGCCCGGCTGCGGTCACCGAGTCTGCTGGGAAAGAGGAGATCACGGGGCTCCTTCCTGGTCAGGAGACCTCTCAGAGGCTCCTTTGTCCGCCTGGGCAATGCTTGTCTGGGAAGAACCTGCTCAGAGCGGAAAAGCGGGTGGCACAGAATGAGGCAGCGGGACACCGGCTCTGAGTCACTTGCCTCTGCCGAGGGCCATCACAAAGAAAAACAGCAAAAATACAAACACAAGCAAACTTAAAAAAAAACAAAGGAAAACCCCATATTTTAAAAAGTAAAACAATATATGAATGATTATTATTTATAAAGGTAGAATAATAATATTAAATTCTAATATAATTTTAATTTATTTACATTAAACATTAAATACATTAAATATTTAATTTTAATTTCATAATCAATGAATATTATATTTAATATTTAATTATTATATTTAATAATAATATTAAATATAACTTTAATAGTATATATTTTAATAAAAATTTAATAATCATGAGCACAGACATCATCAGTCAATAACAGAAGGCCACTGTATTAAGAACAGCGTATACATTGCAACGATGTAGCATAACAACATAAATAGCATACTTAGCCTAGGTCCTCGGATAGGACTCGATAGGTGGATACATACAGAATCTAATGAAAAACAACATTACAGTGCAAAAATGGAACAATTAATAAACTAACAACAACAACAACAACAACAACAACAACTGAAAGACAATCATTATAACAGAGGGGCATAAACGGATGAAAGCTAAATCGCAAGTAAAGGGAAATGGAAATGATACCCGTGTGCAAAACGAGCCGCTCGTCCGCGGGAGGGAGGCGGGTTTGGCGGCCGCCCGGGGCAGAGTCTCTCAACCTCCTTGGAGTCTCTCCGCCGGGCGCCGGGACTGCAACTCCCATCATGCCGCGGGGGTCACGTGCGCGGGCGGGTCACATGACCGGTGGTGGCGCCGCTCCGCTGGGCTTCCAGGCTCGGTCCTCGCGGGCGGCGGCGGCGGCGGCGGCGATGGCGAACGTGGCCAAGAAGGTCTCCTGGTCCGGCCGCGAGCGGGAGCCGGAGGGCCCCGGGGAGGCCACGCCGCTGCTCAACGGCACGGGCGGAGGGGCCGCGCCCCGGCAGGTGGGTCTCCGAGGACAGGCGCAGTCTACCTGCCAGCCCGCGCTGAGGAAGGGGCCCCTGAGCACGTGCAGAGTGCACCGCCCCTGCCCCAGAGGGGGCTGCACTGGAGGGGAGGGCTTCTCCAGGGGGTCCTCAGCCCCAGCCCCCCTGTGGCCTTCAAGCCGCCCTCCCCTTTGTGGGGACCAGGAAGCCCCTCTGCCCCGACCCCGAGTCGCCCATCTCTCGCGCCCCGTACTTGTGCGTCGGTCTCTGGTGCCCAGTCTGGGGGCGGCCCCCCTGCCAGCTGCCTTGGGAGCCCCGCCAGATGCCTCTTATCTCTGGACCCCCTGGGTTCAGCCTCGGTTCCGAGGTGGGGCTGATTACTTTAGACCTTTAAAAGCCGCTCTTCAGTCCGAAGGCCTCTGCCAGGCCCCCAGCCGCTGCGGTGCCCTCGCCCTCAATGCCAGCCAGACCCCCGGCATCACCACTGAGCAGGCGCGTGGAGCAGACTTGCCTTGGGCAGCTCCCGGGCCAGACCCATCAGTGTGAGCGGGGGTGTGTGGGTGTGGGTGTTGTCCTTGTTTTGCTTAATATAAGCAAAGAGGGGGGCGCCTTCTCCTGGCACCCTCCAAACTCCTGCCCTCCCGACGCCCAGCGACCAGCCCGTGTGTCTCGCCAGCCGTGTGGATTTTGGAACGTGCGGTTTGGGCAGCTCCCCGCAGTGTGGCAGCCACAAACACGGAGGCTGAACTTTCTGCAATTGCTCTTGTTGGCCTGGAGTCTTTTTCTGAACCGGGAGCGTTTGACTCGGGGGCCGGCCGAGTGTCCGGCGGGCTGAGCGGTGGTGGCGCGGCAGAGCCCCCCCAGCCCCGCGTGCCCTGTGGCCTTTTTTCCGGGCGGATCTGCGCCTTCCACTGTTTCTCCCTGGAGCGGCCGAGGCCGGCAGTCTCCCCGGATGCCCCCGTGCCGGGAGAGGCAGCGTCAGAACAGCCTTGGCAACGGGTGGGCCTTTGGAGAACGCGCAGCCCAGGAAGTGTCTCTGGGGGGGGCTGTTTGCCCCCCCCCTCGGTCACCTGCTGCATGTCCGCCCCCGAGCGGAGTGGCGCTCTGGGGCAGAGACCGGCTCCTTCCTCCTTGGGTGCCGTTCCGTGGGCAGCGGTGAGGAAAGCCTGACTCAGGACCTGCAGCAGACGCTTCGCCCTCTTCCTCCCCCCTCCCAGAGCCGCGTCATGTGTGTCCCTTTTGTGACCCCCCCCCGAGGCAAGCCTGACCCCGGCGCTGCCTTGATCAGGGCCTGGAAGGGCGTGTTCGTGTCTGCTCTGCCTGGGCCTGCCCCTGCAGTGTGAGGCGGCTGTGGGGGGGGGAGCCTTCGCTGGTGCCAGGGCTGGCCGTGGGTCACGGCCTCTCCAAGGACTGGCTGGCAGGGCAGCCCGCCCCTGGCCTGGGTCCCAGAGCAGGGCTGGGCTCTTCCTCCCGAGGCTCGGCAACCAGCGATGAATTGGCTGTCCTCTGCCCGGAAACTGGCAACTCTGGTCAAGCCAGCCGAAAGTGGCCCGTTGGCCCGGTCGCACGCTGAAGATGTTGTGCAAGGCACGCACAGATCGTGGCCGGAGGGGGGACTCCTGGAATTGCCACAGTAATTGCCAGGGACTCCTGGAACCCCAGTAGTTTTTGCCGATAATGAGGAGCCCTTAAAAGCAGAAGCGGAGGTTGTGGTGCCGCGAGGAGCGGTGGAGAGGACAGAGGTCTCGTGCTCCTCCGTGGGAGAGTGAAAGGGGCTCCTGCCCTCCTGGCTGGCGGGCTGTCCTTGAGCAGGTGCGGGGGGGGTGTCCTTGGGGAGCGCTTTCCCCGCGTGCTGCTTGAGCCCGTGTGGTTCTGTTCCGGGGCCTCGGGAACCTCGAGCCAGTGCTCGCCGGCGATGGCGCTCCCAAGAGGAAGTGAGCCGGCCCTGAGCTGGCAGCCGGCTTGCGAAAGGAGCTCTCCCAGCTTGGCCTCGGCCCCCGCGCCCTGCTTCCCTCGGGGGTCCAGAGAGCCAAAGCTGGACCCTCCTCCTGCCTCTCTGGAGCCTGGGGGCCGGGAAGTGATTGGATGGCCCCTGTAAAGCGCTTTGCAGACTTCTGTGCCGGAAGGAGGAGTGTATTCGGAATAAGAATGTACTCAATTCCTCCCGTGCCCTGAGATCCTGCGTGCGCAGACGGCCTGCCTCGGAGGAGCAGGTGCTGCGGGGGGGGGGCACCAGACTCACAGGGCGCCCCGTCCAGTGGTGTCATTCAAATGATTTAGGAACAGGAACTCACTTTTGATTGGCACTTGTCGGGAACCCGGAACCAGCCACGGAGCCCGTTAGGATCTGGAACGCCCGTTCTGGTCCGTTCCCCCTGAATGACATCACTTCTGCCTTCGCCCCCCCTAGGAGTCCGGAGTCGCTCCCTTTAACCCTCTGAGTGCCGGCCAACCAAGAAGAAAAGCTCTTTGCAGAGGAATTGGGAGGGGGGAGGAGGGAGAGTGAAGTGGGCGGAGTCAGCCCTAATTTTAACTAGTGGAACTGAGTTCCCCCGCGTTCCCCCTGCATGACATCACTGGCCCCATCTCTTTCCCGCCTCTTAGCTCACCCCGTCCTCGTCTTACTCCCGCCTCGGGCGCCTGAGCAATGTGGACCTTGACGAATGCGAGTCGGTGAGTGACCAGCGGTGGTCTGGGTGTGTGTGTGTGTGTGTGGAGGGGCAGGCGGGGGGGGTGCCCTGGCTGCCGGAGGGGCTGCATTAATGCTCCGTTGCGCCCCCAGGACACGGAGGAGGCGAAGCCCTCTCCCAACTTGATCCCGCACAACGAGAAGCTCCTCTCGCTCAAGTACGAGGTGGGTGCTAGGAAAAGGGGGTGTGCCTGGGGAGGCGGCAAGGGGGCTCTGCAGGGGGCCCTTGGCCAGCCTCCTCCGGGGACAGGATGGGCCGGAGATTCAGGGCAGAGGAGGGAATCCCGCTTGCGCCACACAGAGCCCGCTTCTGTCCCAAGACGTGGGGGGGGGGGCTGACAGTGGCCGGGGGGGGGCTGACATCTCGGGAGCAGGGCAGAAGCTGGCGAGAGAGTCGCCGCCTCCCGTGGGCCCCCGCAGGGCGGGCCGGGCCGTCACGTGTCCTGCCGTTGCAGAGCCTGGACTACGACAACTGCGAGAACCAGCTGTTCCTGGAGGAGGAGCGCAGGATCAACCACACGGTGAGTCGGCCTCTGGGGCTGGGGGGGCGGGCGGGGGGGCAGGGACCGAGTGTCAGGCTGGCGTCCGCGCCCCTTCGTGGCTGTCCATGCCCCCACCTCGACTGCTCTGGTGCGCGGAAACGGGAGCTGACTCTCGCTGACGCCGGATTGGGTCCCTGCTGGGTCCTACAGCACCTCGCTGGCTCTCAGAACGATTCGCTTCCTTCTAAGGAAGTTCTAAGGAAGTCCACTTTTTGCTGTGCTTTTTCTTTTCTGGTTGGCCGTAACCTTTGATGGGCTGCAGGTAATTCGGCACGGTTTGTTGCTTTACGTTCTGCATGAAGCTGCCTCTCTGGTGATGCCTGGCACGATGGTGTTCTTCATCCGTGCAACTTTTCGAAACGGTTTCTGAAACGTTGGCCGCTGGTGGTGGTGGTGTCGTCGCTGCGCTGCAGTCCACGCCCGCTGTCTGGAGTCTGGCTCCGTGCGCCTGGCCGCGTGGAGCCCACCCCAGGCGGTGTGGCGTCCTGCTGGAGGCCCCCTGGCCAGGACTAGCTTGGGGGATGAGCAGCCGGCCGTGTCCTCCGTGGCCGCGAAGGAGGTCCGGGCTGGCCTCTGACGCTCCTCTCCCGCCGCAGGCCTTCCGGACAGTGGAGATCCGGCGCTGGGTCATCTGTGCCATGATCGGGATCCTGACCGGCCTCGTGGCCTGCTTCATTGACATCGTGGTGGAGAACCTGGCCAGGCTGAAGTACCGGGTGGTGAAGGAGAGTATCCTTGGCGTGGGGGGTCGATGCCTCCAGGGTGGGTCAGCAGCACATGCCTGCCAGGGAGGGAGGGGTGTCTGCAGGGGAACCGTCTTTGAAACGGAGAGCAGCTTTAGCCACCAGACAGGAAAAAGGGCTGCATTCTTGGTTTGCGGAACTCACTGCCTCTAGATGTCTACGACAGCGTCGAGGGAATCGGAGACTTTTGTAGAGCAGGAGAAGCCTATTGACAGTTGCGTGCTCGGAGGCAATTTGCCACCGGCTTCCAGTTGCCAGGGGCGGAAGTGGCCGTCCATGCCTGGCTGTTGCGGAGCTCTTCCGACCGCTCTTCCAAGGGGGCGACTGGCAGCTCCAGCCCCCAATGAGCCAGGCCCTCCAGGTCAGCCACAGCTGAGTCTCTTCTCAGGATCTTTAACCGCCTCCTCCCAGACATCGACAAATTCACTGTGACCAGCGGCCTGTCCTTCTGCCTGCTCCTCTGGGCAACGCTGAACGCCGGGTTTGTGATGATCGGCTCCCTGATCGTGGCCTTCGTCGAGGTACGGCCTTGTGTGCTCTGCCCTGTCCTGGCACCGGGCGGGGGGGGGTGTCCCCGTGCCCTTGGGCTGGTGGACTCGCGAGGTCCCGGCCACCGGAACCTGCCCCCCCCCAGGGAACCTGTTTCTGTGCTCCTTAGCCTGTGGCCGCTGGGAGTGGGATCCCGCAGATCAAGTGCTACCTGAATGGAGTCAAGATCCCGCACGTGGTCCGGCTGAAGGTAAGAGGGGAGGGGGTGTGTGCAGGCCTGGAAGAGCCACCCTGGCCGTCCTCTCGCGTGGGCTGGGGCTGTGGTGGAGCGTGGCCTTGGCGCGTGGAGGGGAGACCTGGCTGGGCCTTGCTTGCTTCTCTTGCAGACGCTGGTGGTCAAAGTGTGTGGCGTGATCTTCTCCGTGGTCGGAGGCCTGGCAGTCGGGAAGGTAACGTGGAGAGCGAGAGGGAAAACGTGGGGCTACCAGGCGGTTCTCCCCTCCCTGGCTGAGCAGCCAATCCAAGGGCAGTCAGCGCTGGGCATTGTGGGAAACTCTTTCTTCCCACCTGGCCCCTCGCCGAGCATCCCCAGCAGCTTCTCCTGCCTGGGCCTCGGCATTGTCTGGGCCGGTTGGATAAACGGCAGCCAACGTTGCGTTCTCCATTTCTTTTCCACTCCATCCCGTAGTGACTTTTTTCCTTCTGCAGCAAGCGACGTCTAGTTGCTTTGACCCTAGAAAGGAAAACTTGGGAGAGTTAAAACAGACAAAAGAAGACGTTTCTTTGCCCAGCGTGTAATTAGTCTGTGGAACTCCTTGCCACAGTGTGTGTGGCGATGGCGTCTGGCCTGGATGCCTTGAAAAAGGGGGCTGGACTGACGGAAGGAGGAAAAGCCCATCACGGGCTGCAGGACGTGGTGGCTGTATGTCTCTGACTGCCTGGTGCGAGCGGGTGGCCTCTGTGGGGCTCCCCACTCTCCTCTCAGCCCCTCTCTGCTCCCTTCCAGGAAGGGCCCATGATCCACTCGGGGGCTGTCATCGCAGCCGGGATTTCCCAGGGAAGATCCACGTCCTTAAAAAGAGACTTCAAGGTGGGTCGGTCGACTGGGCCGCTCTGGGCTCTGGGCCGTGTGGGGTTTGTAGCTGCTGCCCTCCGGCTTGTGCAGGCCTGGCCAGGGTCACTCAGTGGCCGTCCTGCCGGCACGTTCCACTCCTGCGGGGGCCTGGGGGTCTGGGCCGCCAGACGTGCACTTGGCCCCCTCTCACACCTCCGCTCCTCGCCTGCAGATCTTCGAGTACTTCCGGCGGGATACGGAGAAGAGGGACTTCGTCTCGGCAGGGGCTGCTGCTGGTGTCTCGGCTGCCTTTGGGGCCCCTGTCGGTAAGCGCCCCCCCCGACCTCGGATGGAAGGGGCCGAACTCTGCTCTTGGCTGGCCTGATTCCAGGACTGGGGGGCACAAGGAGGGTGCGGTGACGGGAGGGCAGTCGCTGCCTCCTCCGGCCACGCCAAGCATGGCAGAGCGCCTGGTCTCCGTGGCAGGGACAGGCGTGGCGGACTCCTCTGCCCCCCCACTTGGCTCACGTGCTCCCCCCTCCCTCCCTCCCTCCCTCAGGGGGCGTCCTTTTCAGCTTGGAGGAGGGGGCTTCCTTCTGGAACCAGTTCCTGACCTGGAGGATTGTGAGTGGCTGAGCAGGGGACGGGCCGCGGGGGACGGGGGGGGGGTGAGTTGGCCCCGGCGGGTGGTCCTGCCTCTCACCGGCCCCTCCATGCCGCAGTTCTTTGCCTCGATGATCAGCACCTTCACCCTGAACTTCGTCCTGAGCATCTACCACGGCAAGCCCTCCGAGCTCTCCAGCCCGGGGCTCATCAACTTCGGCAGGTTCGATTCCGAGGTAACCGCAGCCCCCACCCCCTTGGCCAGGCCTTCTTGGGACTCCCTGCTGCAGCCGCCCCGCCCTGCTGCAGGCCCGGAGCTCACTCCTCTCCCCCTTCCTCGGCAGAAAATGAGCTACACCATCTACGAGATCCCCATCTTCATCCTCATGGGAGTGGTGGGTAAGGACTTGCTTGGCGACGCCTCTGCTCCGGGGCTGCTAGAGAAGAGCCGGCCAGGGGGCTCCGGCCTGGGGCTGATTCTCGGTGCCAGGGACTGGCAAGAGCCAAAAACCACCCCTGCAGGGGGCAGCCGCAGCACCACGGAGAAGCTGCCGTTTGGCTTCTCCTGAAACCGCCAGTCTCTGAAGCACGACCTGCACGTTTCCCGTGTGGGATGGGGAGGGGCTTTCCTGGCCCTGGACGCAGTGGGGAGGAAGCAGGGAGGTGGCCAGAGCACTGTGTGCTTGCACTAACCTGCCCCCTCTGCCCTCACCTGCAGGAGGGATCCTTGGGGCGCTCTTCAACGCCTTGAACTACTGGCTCACCATGTTCCGGATCCGGTGGGTGCCTGGGGGAGGGAGGGAACCCCTGCGTGGGTCGGCTTCCCCAGGCAAAACAACCCCCCCACCCCCACGCATAGAAAACCCAGCTCTGGGTGCAATGGAGGGGGGGCGCCTAGCCAAGCTGGCTCCCTGCCACACTAGTGTTCTACAGGCGGGGAATGCTGCTCCCTCCAGCCTGCTGAATTCCAGGCTTGAGCACTTTCCCAGAAGCAGCGCAGGCCCCTCTCTCTTTCCTGGAGCGGGAACCGTGTGGGTTGATTGGCCGGGGTGCTTTTACAGGCTGCTGGCGTTAATTGGCGGCCTCCTGCCCTCCACCGGGGGTCCCTTCGGGGGCCGGCTGAGCTGCTCCTGCCAGAAGCCTGCAGAAGTCGTTGTGCGCGCTGGACGGTCTGGGGGGCTTCCGGCCCTCCGCCTGCGTCCCCCAGCGGCCCCGCTCTGCAGCCGCCCACCTTGCTGGGCAACGGCCAGGTCTGGAGGAGCAGCTCCTGTTGCTGCTGGCGGGAGAAGCCCCCCCCCTCTTCGGGGGCAGTGCCGGCACCAGGCCAGGCTGCGGGGAGTGGAGGCGGCGTAAACCGAGCAGGCCGACTCTTTCCCGGCAAGGGGTCACCCTGTTGGTCTGGGGCAGCCCGGCCGAAGCTCCTGACCTCCCACGCTGTGTGTTTGCCCCCCCCAGGTATATCCACCGCCCGTGCCTGCAGGTGGTCGAGGCCATGCTGGTGGGGGCCGTGACGGCCGCGGTGGGCTTTGTGATGATCTACAGCTCCAACGACTGCAAGCCCCTCCCGGACAACAACGTGGCTCACCCGCTGCAGGTCGGCAGCCCCACCGGCAGGCCCCTTCCCCGAAGGGCCCCGAGCACCGTGGGGGGGGGGTGCAGAGCAGAAGGTCCCCTCCCGGCAGAGCCTCAACAGATCCTGAGCCAGGGAGCTGCTGCCTCTCAGGGTGGCTGGGGCAGAAGGCCCGTTCCCAGCCCCTCCACGTGTCGGTCCTCCTGCGCCCAGAGCCACAGCATGTGGGGGCTAGAAGCCCCCCCCAGAGGCCTCCTGGTCCAGCCCCCGCCTGCCCTGACGGGGCTTCTCCCCCCCCCCACTGCAGCTCTTCTGTCCTGACGGCGAGTACAACTCCATGGCGGCCGCCCTGCTCAACACGCCCGAGAAGAGTGTGGTCAGCCTCTTCCACGACCCGTCAGGTCAGTCACATGCACACACACACACACACACTGGCGCCGGCCAGCTGTGCACAGCCACTTCGTTCTGCGGGGCCCCTGCAGGTTGGCTCGTTCCTTTGGGGGGGGGTTGACTGCAGCTCTTCAGGTTCCCCCGTGGACGTTTGTCCTGTGCCGTGGGGCGTTGAGGCGGCCCTGCCGTGTGCTCTGGCGCTGTGCGGCTGGGGGGGGGCTCCTGTCCAGCCACGGGCGGCTCCCTTCTGACGTCGCCACTGCCGCGGGGCACACGCCCTTGGGGACCGAGCACCTGGGGGGGGGCCGGGCTGCGTCGCCAGCCAGGCCCGAGGGGAGCAAGGCGCCTGCTCACCTCTCCCCCCGCCGCCGCCCAGGCTCCTACGACCCCCTGACCCTGGGCACCTTCACCCTGGCCTACTTCTTCCTGGCGTGCTGGACCTACGGCCTGACGGTCTCCGCGGGCGTCTTCATCCCGTCCCTGCTGATCGGGGCCGCCTGGGGCCGCCTCTTCGGCATCCTGCTCTCCTCCATCGACAGCAGCTGGGTGAGTCCTCCCCTCCCCCCGCCCTGCCAGTCCTCCTTGGGGGTGGGGGCGGCCGGGCAGACGCCCCCCCCGGGCCTGGAGCCCCCTTCCCCAGCCCGTGCCGTGGTGCTCACTGCTCCCTCTTGTCTGCTGGGCTTTCAGATCTGGGCCGACCCGGGGAAGTACGCGCTGATGGGGGCCGCGGCTCAGCTGGGTGAGTGCCAGGCAGGAGCGGGGGGGGAGGGGAGGGGAGGGGAGGGAAGGGGGGGCCCTTCCGCCTGGCCTGGCCTGGCCTGATTCGCCTCCCGTCTTCCCAGGGGGGATCGTGCGGATGACGCTCAGCCTGACGGTCATCATGATGGAGGCCACGGGCAGCGTCACCTACGGCTTCCCCATCATGCTGGTGCTGATGACGGCCAAGATCGTGGGCGACTATTTCGTGGAGGTGAGTCGGCGGCTGCCCAGTGGGAGGGGGCTGGGGCTGGGGCTGCTGGGGCGGCCGGGAGGCTCCACAAGGCGCTCAGGCCACCTGCCCGGCTGCCCCGGAGAGGCCCCTGCCCGGCTGACCCTCCTCTCCGCGCCCCGCAGGGCCTCTACGACATGCACATCCAGCTGCAGAGCGTCCCCTTCCTCCACTGGGAGGCGCCGGTCACTTCGCACTCGCTCACGGCCAGGTACGCGGCTGGGCCCGGGGCGGGGAGGGGCAGGGCGGGGAGGCTCCTCTGCCTGCGGAGGCTGCCCCTAGCCAGGGGTGTGCCCCCCCCGGACTCCTCCTGCACCTGGGGCCTCCCCCTCGGGGGATCAGCGGCCGGCGGTCCGGATCCATCTCCTCCCTGAAATGCCGTTCCACGTGCAAAGCGCCTTCCGAGACCTTGCTCTAGAGGAGGGAGGCTGGGCCTGCCCTGACCTGCCGCGTGCCTGTGTGTGCCGCCCCCTGCAGAGAGGTGATGAGCACGCCTGTCACCTGCCTGCGCAGGATCGAGAAGGTGGGCACCATCGTGGACATCCTCAGCGACCCCTCCGCCAACCACAACGGCTTCCCGGTGGTGGAGAGCGTCCCGGACAGCGAGCAGGTGGGCAGGTGGCTCCCGGGTCGTCCCCCCACCCCCGGCAAGCCCCTGAGGTGACCACAGTCTGGTTTGGCTTCAGGGGCCCCTCTGAAGTCTGGCTGAGGCGGTGGCCGTAAAACAGCAGGACCCCTGGCCGTGGCGTGGGAGGGGGGGGGAAAGCTTCTTCGGGGCCCTGAAGGCCCGTCCCTCTTCCCACTCCGCCCCCCCTGCACAACCTTTGAGAGCAGGCATCAGCCACACCCTTTCAAGCCCATCTCCCCACCCCTGCCCATGAGGACTAGGAACTTAGCTGAGAGTCTCAGAATCCCGTATACCCCCCTCCCCCGCCCCAATTATTTGTGCTTGTTCGGGGGTGGGGAATGTATCTCCTTGGGTTTTGGACTTTGCCATCCGACCCCCTCCCGCAGAGTTTCTGGAGCCAGAGAGGGGTGCGGGAGGGAGGGAGGGAAGCATTTTGCGGGGGTGGGGGGTGCAGTGGCCCTTCAGCAACCCATTGGTGGCCTCTCCGGCAGGTGGTTGGCCTGTGCGGCCTGATTCTGCGCTCCCAGCTGATTGTCCTGCTGAAGCACAAGGTGAGGGGGCTGCAGGGGTGCCTGGGAGGGGGGAAGCTGCCTGGGGGGGTGTCTCCCAGCGTGGGCATGTTCCCGCACAGCTGCATGGGGGCCCTGAGGGAGGCCTGCAGCTCTGGGGCTGAGCACCCTGCTGTGTGTGCCCTGGGGGGGGGGCTGCAGAGCCGGCCCCCGTGGAGGCAGCCGCCCGGGCCCCGTGTCATCGTCCTGGGATGGGCGGGAGGCCTTGCTGCCAGGGGAGCCCCCTCAGAGCCAGGCCTTCCCTCCCTCCCTCCCTCCGCAGGTCTTTGTGGAGCGCGCCGACCTCTCCCTGGTGCAGCGCCGGCTGAAGCTGAAGGACTTCCGGGACGCCTACCCCCGCTTCCCCCCGATCCAGTCCATCCACGTCTCCCAGGACGAGCGGGAGTGCATGATGGACCTGACCGAGTTCATGAACCCCTCGCCCTACACCCTGCCGCAGGTGGGGAGCCCCGGGTGGCCGGGCGGGGGAGGGGGCGGCGCCCTGGCCCTTGGCCCCCACCCCTGACGCAGCCTGTGCTCCGCCTTGCAGGAGGCCTCCCTCCCCAGGGCCTTCAAGCTGTTCCGGGCCCTGGGCTTGCGCCACCTGGTGGTGGTGGACGATCGTAACCAGGTGAGTACGGCCAGGGAGGGGCTGCCCTTCAGAGTGCTCGTCGGGCAGGGACAAGGGCGTCAGACTGGCCCTCCTGGGACCGACCCCGGGAAGCCCGCAGGCAGGACAGGGGGGCCGTGACCCCCATCCCGGCCCGTGGGGTGTGAAGGGGCCCCCTCGCCATGCACAGAGGTTCTGTCTGGATCAGTCCCCCAAAAGCACGCATGTGTCTTTGTGCGCTTGAAGCTGCTGTGGGGCCCCGCCCTCCACCATCCTGTGGCAGTGAGTGCCACTGGCCAATGGCCTTAGCGAGACAGGACCGCAGAGGAAGCACTTCCTGTGTTCCGCCCTACCCCGCGTGCTGCGTGAGAGGAGCAGACCCCCCCCCCGGCCTGCGTGCCCCTCCTCAGAGAGTCCTCCGTCCCCCCGCAGGTGGTTGGACTCGTCACCCGGAAGGACCTGGCCCGCTACCGGCTGGGCAAGGAGGGCCTGGAGGAGCTGTCGCTGGCCCAGACGTGACTTCGCTGCCGGCAGTGCCACAGTCGCCTCGCAGCCCCCCGGATTCCGTGGGGCACCCTGGATGGGGGGCCAGCCCACCCGCGCCCGGCCCGGGACGTCCCGTTGTGCATTGCCCCGCCCCCGCTTCTCCCCCCAAGGGCGTCCTCGCTGCCTCTGGGGCTGCAGTCCCCACCCCATGCTCCTGTTTCCAAGAGGCGGGGGCTCCGTGGAATTGCACTGAGGCTGGGGGGGGCACAGCGAGAGCCGGCCCCACAGCTGGGAGAGGCGGCAGCCCCGTCTCGGTGTTGCTGGAGGAAAGGAGGGCTCCCCCCCCCCCGCTCCTGAGCAGGTCTCCTCTGGGCCAGTCCTCACCAAGCGTGCCTTCAGCCCCCCCTTTCCGGGGGGGCTCCCCCTGGAGGCGGGGGAGAGGCTGGCCTGATGCTCTTCACTGCCCCGCCCCCCACTGGTCTGTTGCAGTTTTCCCTGGTCCTGGCCCCCTTCCTTTGCCTGCTGCTCCGGGGGAGGGGGGGCTTTCCTGCCCTGTTGGGAGGTTCTGTGGAAGATGCTCTCCCCCCTCCCCACAAGCAGGCGATGGGCGTCTTTGCTGCCTGCCTCTTGGGTTGGATGCATGGGGCCCGCCCTGGCCAGTTTTGGAGCCTGGCTCTGCCTTCCCAGCCTGAGCCCCCATTCCTGCCTTGCCCAGGTTCCCCCCCCCCGCCGCTAGCTGCCTGTAGGCGAGACGTTGAGGTCTAGCCGCTTGCAAGGCCTCCTTGATGGGGCAGGACACAGCAGCAGGTGGAGCAAAGCCAGCCCCTCCTCCGGAAAGAGGCTTCCCCTCCTTAGCCTCTCTGCCCTGTGGGGACCCCAGCCAGGAGGAAGGAACAGACGCAGGCCGGCTCAAAAGGCCGGGGGGGGGGCAGGAGGTGGCCCAGGTGCTGCTCTGGACTTGGCGTGGGCCTGCTGGCACCAGCTCCTGCCTCTTGCTCTGGGCCCCCGTTTTCACGCTGCCCCCTGCTGTAGAACACCCCCCTGCCTTAACTGTTTTGCTGTGCAGGGGCGGTGGCTGTACCTGGGGGGCGGGGGGGGGGAGAGCTGTTTTTGTGCTGAAATAAAAACCTATTTATACTTTTTTCCTCCTCTGTTTCTGCGCCGTCCGGCTGTTCTCTGGGCGTTGCGGCCTGTGGGTGAGGGAGGGCGAGACGACATTGGCACCGGGAGCGAAAAGGAGCCGCTGGAGCCCAGAGCCAGCGTTTGCCTCCCCCTCTGCCCAGCTGGAGCTGCTGCTGGGGCCTGAACCACAGCAGGGGTGGCTGAACCACTAAGCCGGGGCTGCTCCCTCTCGGAACCTGCACTCCCACAGCCTGCCTTCCGCTAGTTCCGAAGGGCCCAGCGTCCCTTGGAAGACATTGTAAAAGGAGTGTGCCGTCGTCAAGTTGGGGTCAGTGACTCGGGGTCAAGGCCTGGAGCTCACCCCGGGCAGCAGGCAGGCCCCTCGAGGGTGGGAGGCCGAGGAGGGCTTGGAGGCCCCCTTCCCTTGGCCTCAGCCCCCAGCTGCAGGCAGGCAGGCAGGCAGGCAGGCAGGCTGGCCGGCCTCTTAGCAACTGGGCAGCCTTGTCACAATCGGGGCCTGCACAGCTGAGGCCGGGCAGCTCCCCCTGGGCCCGCCGGCCCCCCTCCAGCCCCTGGGGGCCAGTTGGGGCCCCGGGGGCCGTGGAGCAGCTGCAGCGCCCCTCGGCCCGTGTCCCTGGCGCAGGGGGGCATGCGGCTGCTGTGCCTGATGCTGCTGCTCAGCTCCCTGGTGCTGCCCGAGGATGAGCCGCCCCTGCAAGCCGGGGGCGGGGGGGAGGAGGCGGGCGCGGGGCCCCCCCTGGCCATGCCGGACGGGCCCAGGCGGCTGCAGCTGTGCGAGGCGGCCTTCTGCTGGCAGTGCACCTTCCTGTGGATGGCGGAGACCCCCTGGGGCTTCCACCTGGCGGGGGCGGCCGCGCTGCTGCTGTGGCTGGGGATGAGCGTCTGGTCCATGTCCTGCCTGGCCGCCCCCCCGAAGAGAGCGCCGAGCCAGGCGGCCGTGAGCCTGGTACAGAGACGCCGCTGCTGGCTGAGTTCAGCGCCCGGGGGGGGGGGAGCTGAGGGTGTTGTCGGAGACTGACCCGGGGCTTCCTGGGTGCCGCAGAGGGAGATGGGGAGGCAGTGGGCTCCCCGTGGGCTCTCACGAGAAGGTTGGCAGAGTGCAGGAGCAGGCGTGTGCAACGCTCGCAAACGCCACAGCAGTGCAGTGTGCGCCAGGTTGTCCTACGGTGGCGGCTTGCGGCGGGCTGGGCACAGGCAGACGTGAGTGTGCACAGCTCAGACGCCCTCCCCCCCCCGAAGAGGGGGGCAGGGAAAGCGTGCCCAAGCCCAGGCCAGCGAGACTTCTGCGGTGGGACTTGTGCGTGCCCCATTGGAAGGGGGGCGGCTGGGCCAGAGCTGTAGCTTTTCACCCCCAAGGGGTCAAGCAGGCGGCTCTTCCTTCTCTCCCCCCACACAGGAGGCAGAAGGCGAGCGAGAGGCCGACTTGCGATCGCGCAGACTGACACGTAGGTTGGCCTCCAACGTCCCCCTTCCTGTTCCCCCAAGGACTTGGGATTGGACCGTGAAGGCCCCGGGGGTGGGTGGGTGTTTGTTCGGGGCGGAGGGGTCCGCTAACCTGCCCCTCTGAATTCCTGCAATGCAGCTTTTGCAGGCAGAAACCCCCAGGCGGGGGTCACCTCAGAAGAGGAGGGCGGTCCTACCCCCCCACCCCACTACTACTGCTCCTCCTCTCCGAATTGGCACAGGGCAGAGCAAAGGAGGAAGTGGAGAGGAGAGGCCGGGGGGGGGAGCAGGAGCCCCTGAGCCTCTCTAGCCCACAAGCCTCTTCTCCTCCGCACTTCCTGTCCTTTTCCCAGACTGGAGAGCAGGAGCAGCAGAGGCCGGGGCATCAGCGGGAGATGTGGGGGGCCGTAACCTGCGCACTGCTCAGGCTCCCAGAGGTCCTAGCCGGGACTTGGCCCCGTCCCCCCAATGAAGAGAGGCGGGAGGGAACCCCGGGTGGGCTTGGACCCGGATGGACTGTGGGGACTGCGGCCCCTCCCTGGCGCTGAGCAGGTGCTCAGGGGGGCCCTGGCCTGTTGTGCTGGCTTTTCCGCCCCCACCCCAAGCCCTGCTGTGCACTGGGGTCTGGCCTGCCGAAAAAGGGGGCCCCACAAGCCTGCCCACGTCCGCTTCCCCTGAGCCACAAGGACCCCGCTCTGGAAATGTGTCTTGTGCGGGGGGGGGCAACACATCTGCATTGGGGCAGTCTCAAAACGAGCGACCGGGGAGGGTCCTTCCCCCTCTCGGCTTCTTAGGGTGGGCATTTCTGAGGTGCTCCCCCACCTGGAGGGTGTTTGGGTTCCTGAAGCAGGTGAAATGCTTTCCAAGCAACCCGCAACGCTCATTTCTGTCTGTCTGTATTTGTCCACCTAGGAATTGTTTGTGCTTGTGGGACGCAAACAACAGATTTTGAAAGGTAGGTGGAGGAATGTCCGGCCCCTGGGGGTGGAGGGCGACCCACACACCCCCCAGGCCCTTCCACCACCACCCCGAGTCCATCGAAGAAGACCGGCGAGGGCAGGGATGGTTTTTCCGAAGTCTCGCTGTGCGGACTGCAGCCGCAAGGGCAGCGCTGGGCACGTCCGAGGGCACACGCTTGGCTCACGCGTGGTGCCCACAAAGCCCAGAGCAACTGCTGGCGTCGGGTTCAGCTGTCGCAGCCCTTTGGGCGCACCCAGCAGGCCTTGTCCCTCCGTCCTGCTGCTGGCATGACGGCCGCCACTTCCCTCTCATACTCCCCGCTAAAGCCCAGCTTCCCTGCCCCCCAAAAGTCTGCATTTCGGGTGAGTCCTGCATTAGTCGGGCAGCAGATTTTGCATCCTTTTCTTTTTTTCTGCAGTTACGAACCACCTTGCAGTTATGGACCCTCCTCCATGACCCCCTCTGAGCTGGGAAGCTGGAATTGCCCCGAGGTGGTTTTCCATCCCAACGATCACCAAACCGATCACCGAACCGATCCCAGAACGTGGCCCCCAGCGCCAAGTAACGTGCCCAGCCGGAGGACCCCTTCCTCCTCCTACTCCTCTTCCTCCTCTTCCTCCTCCTCTTCCTCCTCCTTCTGCTCATCCCTCTGCCTCGTCCACTTGAAACCTCTGGACCTGCGTCCGCCCCTGGACAGCCCAGCGTCCGATTCCTCGGAGACCGTCTCGGACACGCCGCCGGCCTCCCCGTCAGCCACTGAGCCGGGGCCGAGGGCTTCTCCGGGGAGGGCGGAACCCGCCCCTTGCCCAGACGCGGGGGGCGACTCCTCCGGGGCCAAGGAGAAAGCGGAGAGCACGGCCCTCGAAGTCCTGCAGTACACCCAGAGGCACCTGGGGGCCGAAATGCTGCCGGCACTCCTCGCGCAAGCCGGGCCCCACCCTCTGGCCTCGTACGCCCAGATAAATATTCTGCAGGGCTACCAGAAGGAGGACCAGATCGTGTTTGTGGCCAAATCCCTCGCAATACGTTTGGGGAGGGGGCCGGCTGAGAGGGCCCAAAGCTCCCTTCCCCCCCAAGCGCCCCCACCTGTTCAAGAGGAGGAGGAGGAGGAGGAGGAGGAGGAGGTGAGGACGGAGGAAGAGGAAGAAGCCCCCGAGCTGTCCTTCATGCGTGAAAAGTCCCTCCACCTCATTGATGACAACGTCAGGCGGAAGAACCTGGAGGCCGATTCCCTGCGGAGTCTGCAGGACGACGTCAGGCGAAGCATCGTCCGGGCTGCTTCTCGAGCCGGTGCGGAAGCCCCCCCGGCCGACCTGCCGCCACTCCCGGGGGCCCAGGACGGCCTGGGCGAGGACGCCAGGCGCCTCCTGGAGCGGCACGTCCAAAGGAAGATGATCCAGCGGCGCTTTGGGGTCCCCTCCGTCGTGATGGCGTCCCTGAGGGTCTTCCAGGCCCTGACACGGCCGGGCCCCGGGGAGCGGAGTGCCAGCGGCGGCCACGCACAGAGGCCGGAGCAGTCGCTGGTGCTGGTGGACACCGGGCAGAGCCGCCTCCTGGTGTCTGCGCCCTCGGTGCCCGCGGCTCCGTCCGCCCAGCCGCTGCGGAAACCTCCGGGGGGGAGAGGGGCCTCCGCCAGCGACTCAGTTGCGCCGGGAGACATCCAGCCGCTCTCTTTCCACTCTGCTGTGAAGAGGCTCGAGGTCCAGCTGGGGGCCTTCCCGGCCCTGGTGGGGAAGTCCCTGCGGCTCTTCGAGACCCTCTCTGCGGAGCGCCTGCCCAAGCCCGCCCTTCTCGGCAACCGGACGGAGAGGCCGCAGCCCCCGTCCCTCCCCTTCCTGGCCCAGGAGGCCCTGAGCATCATCGACCTGAACGTCTCGCACAAGAGCCTCCTGAGCGCCCGGGCGCTCTCCGCGCAGGACCTGAAGGAGGCCGTGAGGGTGGCCTGCCAGGAGCCCAGAGACCGCGAGGGAGACCCCGTGCAGAGGATGCCCGGCCTCGCCACAGGCCCTCCCAGGGGGGCAGAACCAGGCCCTGCCCTTGGGGAGCTCCCGGGTGCCTCTTCTTCGTCGCTTGAGGGCCCTCCAACGCCCCCCAGTCCTGCCGAGCCGGAAGGGCCCAAAGACCACACCACAGAGGGGGGGTCCGTTTCCCCATCCCAACCCTGCCCAGAAGCTCCTGATCTGGAGTGGGGCGAAGCCCCACGGCCCCCACCGAGAGCACTGGCTCTAGTCCACAAGTCGCACGGCCGCTCCTGTCCGTTGTCTCCACTGGCCAAGCGCACGAGCCCCGGACCCTTTCCGTCCATCTTGGTTCTTAAGCTGGCCCCAAGACCTTCTTCGCCGAGAGGGCCTGGAGAAGAAGCCAGCGTTGGAGCACCCCAGGACCTGGATCTTTCCCAGCCAGTGCAGTTCCACGAGGCCACCATTCCTGGACTGGCGCTAGACTTCTGCTCGAGGGTCACCCCAAGGACCCCCTGTCCATCCTTGTCCTCGATGGTCACCGCAAGTGCCTCAAGTTCCTCTGAGGCGAGAGGGCCTGAAGAAGCAGCCACCAAGGAGGCATCTCAGAAGCTGGGCGTTTGCCGGCAAGTGCAGTTCCACGGAGTCACCATTCCTGGACTGGCGCTAGACTTCTGCTCGTGGGTCACCCCACAGGCCCCCTGTCCATCCTTGTCCTCGAT
>JAJKFI010000103.1:306669-411282 GCA_029204185.1 Lerista edwardsae | reverse complement strand
TGCTCGTGGGTCACCCCACAGGCCCCCTGTCCATCCTTGTCCTCGATAGTTAAGACGACATCCTCAAGTTCCTCGGAGGCGAGAGGGCCTGAAGAAGAGGCCACCACGGTGGCATCTCAGAACCTAGACATTTCCCAGCAGCTCCAAGAGGCCACCATTCCTGGTGAGGAAGGACCACTCTCCGCCCCACGGTCACAAGGCTCTTCCCCATCGGCCACCCCAAGGAGCTCGGGACAGTCTGACGAAGAAGCCGCCAAGGACAGGTCAAAGTTGCCCGGGGCGTCTCAGGAAGGGCGTTTCCAACAGGCAACCATTTCACCGCTGGGTCCAGGTGTGACAGGACCACCACCCGTTCCAGAGCCCCTCAAGCCTTCCCATTCCCTGCTGGTCGCAGCAACGGGCCTCAGGCCGCTGTCTTCCACCCTGTTCACTACGCCGCCAGTCACTTCTTCCTCGTCAAGCGGGTCTGCGGAAGACGCCACCAAGAGGCCTCGCGTCTCCCAGGAAGCGCCGCTCCACAAAGCCGCCTTTCCAGAGCCCCGTCCCCAGGACCAAGCAGCACGTCCCGGTTCAGGACGAAGAGTGGAGGGAGGAGCAGGGGCTGATGGGAAAGGAACCCTCCCTGAGCCACGGGCGGAGGGGGACGGGGACGGCAGGGAGGAGTCCAAGATCTGGCAGGAGGAGGAGGAGAGCCCCGTCACCCGCACGAGCATCTTCCTGGAGCTGGAGCTGAAGAAGGAGAAGCTGAACCTGCACCTGAAGAAGCGGCTGGGCGCCCCTCTGCTGCCCCAGCAGCGGGCGGCCCTGGAGCTCAGCGTGGACGTGGACAGGCCGCCCACCAGCAGGAGGGCCAAGAGAGCGGCGCCGCAGCAGCAGCCCGGCCCCGAGGCGCAGGGGAAGCCCTCCCGGCCCTTCTGCTACGTCTGCATGCCCCTCGACGACACCGGCTCCGTGGTCAAGACAGTCTGCTGGGACCTGCCCCGCTGGATCCTGGACCTGAACGGGCACCGCGTCCCGCAAGTGGCACGCTTCGAGAGGAGGCCCAAGGGCTCTGAGGCCGGGCGCGGAAGGAAACCTCCCAGCAGCTGCGGCTACTTCCCAGACAGCGGCACGAGCTGAGAAGGGGATTCTTGCAAAGTAAAACTAGGGGGAGAGGGGGGCCCTACTCAAAATATTTGCCTGTGCCGAGAGGCCCAACTCGTCTTTCTCGTCTGTTCTGCAGCCGCGGCCCCGCGTGGGTTGCAGGGGGCAGCGCTCGCCCTCCCCTCGCCACTGGGTCCTGGGCGCAAGTGTCCTGCTCTAGCAGGCACCCCTCCTTGTGAGCACGGCGAGGACCATCCCCAGCAGGTGGCTGGCAGAGCTTGGGGCAAAGTGGTGCCCGCTGCCACCTCCTCCTCGGGGCTACAGGCTGCCCAGCTGCAGCACCCAGGCACAGGGGCTTGGCTCAAGCAGTGCAGGGGGGGGGGCAACCAGGCCACGAGCAGAGCTGACACTAGTGCAGAGGCATTTCTACAGGGATGGCAAAGCTCTAAGTTTTGCAAGAAGCCTTACCCTGTCATGTAAATCCCTCCCCTCCCTTGCTGCTGTAGCCAGTAAGCGACACCAAGATGTTGCTGTTCCCTGTGAGGATTGGCTAAAACGGTGCAGGAGAGGAGGGATTTCCACTGCAAGGTCAGGCTTCTTGCAAAACTTAGAGCTTTGCCCTCCCTGTAGAAACGCCTCTGCACTAATGGCCAAAGTGGTGAAAACCGTGGTCATTACGAACAACGCCATCGTGTTGTGCACCAGTCAACGCGGAGTTTCATGCAGAACGCAACTAAGCGAACCCGAGTGCAATATTTTTACTGTGTCAAGCGTCATGGCCAAAAGAGCAAGGAAACGAAACTACAGCGGTGATGTCACTTTCTGTCGTGATGTCAGCTCCAGGGCATCCTTTTGCCCTCTGCCCCAGGCTACACTTCCCTTAGCTACGCCAGTGCCCAGACACCTACAAGCCCCTGCCCCCTTTTGACCCCTGACCACTTTTGAAGGGGGGGTGGTGGCGTTAAGGGGTGCAGGTCTTGGCAACCTGCAGAGCCACACACGTTATTTTTCCAGTCTGACCTTTGTGGGCCTTTCCAGGGCAGGCTGTGCGGGTGCCAGCTGGCTGTACTGGGGGTGCGGGGAGCTGGAGCGGGACTCGAGGGCAGCGAGGCCGGCTGGCCCCGGTGGCGATAGCACCAGGGCGACGCCGGCACAAACACTGGAGCTCCGGGAGCGCAGGAGACGCTCTTGCTTCTGCAGCTCCGCGCCCCGGGATTTATTGCCTGGGGGGCGCCGCTGGCGCTCGGCGCTGACGACGCCTTTGCATTAACCCCTCCCGCCCCGGCAGCAGTCCCTCCGCTGCACCCCCGCCGCACACTCGTCCCGCAGCGCCCCTCGCAGCCCGGGCGCCTCCCAGCGCACGCGCGTTTGCGCCCGGCGAGCCCGGCCGGTCCTTTCGTGGGAACTCGGGGGAGGAGCCCGGGCGGGCGGGCGGGAGCGCGGCTCGGGGGCGCGCGCCGGCGTCGCGGGAGCGGCGCCAGCCTAGATGGGAGCAAGGCGAGGCTTTCAACGCAGGCGCGGTGGCCAAGTGGTAAGGCGTCGGTCTCGTAAACCGAAGATCACGGGTTCGAACCCCGTCCGTGCCTGGCCGCGAGGAAGGAGCCGCTCCTCGGGGGCGAAGGGAAACGGGCTCATTTTTAGGGCAATTTGGGGCCTGTCGACGGGAGCGGAGAAACGGGGGCCCGCCCAGGCTATGTGCCCGCGTTGAAAGTATTCACACGTGCAAGGGGGAGACCCAGATCTGGAGCACCCTCGGGTCGGAGGGAGGAACGCTATTTAATATCCGCGAGCAGACTCTGTTCGTAAATATTTCTTTATAGATTACAAGAAGTAACAAAAGCCCTGCAGGAGGGAAGTGAGTGCAATATGCGCGCTCCACGCCCCAGAAGGCGGAGCAACTCGGCTCCTGTTTTGCTAACATACTTTTTCTGCTCCTGTGCCTTGAAGAGCAATCTGACATATGTAAGTTTAAAGGCACAAGAGCAGGGCCCAGCGAAAAAGCTGGCAACATTAATTGTTGTACGGGGACCACCAGCGCTGGACTTTGTTGGCCTCTTGGTTCTTGGGCCTGGACTTTGGTGGGTGCCTTTGAGCCTAAGATGCAAAAAAGCTCTGCACGGAGGTCAGATGATGGACCCCAGTAGAGGAGTCTGCGTCTGCGTCTGCACCTCTCTGCTAGTGCAAACCTAGTTGGGCATCTGGAATTCTGAAAGCAAAAGTGGTCCAAAAATCACAACTTTTTTGAGTGCCGACATGACACCACAAGTGGAAAAACCGACCCCTGACCTCACGGTCACACAAGAAATATTTCAGATAGCACTTTCAATAAGTTCCCAACCTTTACACAGAGGCGTTTCTACAGGGATGGCAAAGCTCTAAGTTTTGCAGGAAGCCTTACCCTGTCATGTACATCCCTCCTCTCCCTTGCTGCAGTAGCCAGTAAGCAACGCCAAGATGTTGCTTTTCCCCGTGAGGATTGGCTAAAACAGTGCAGGAGAGGAGTGATTTCTACTGCAAGGGAAGGCTTCTTGCAAAACATCTTTGCCATCCCTGTAGAAATGCCACTGCCTGTACAAGTTTACTAAAGAACATAAAGAGCATCAGGATGAAAGAGCCCTCGTAAGGGAGGTGCCCCAGCCCAGTCATCACTTTGGTCGCTCTCTTCTGCACCTTTTCCTGTTCCGCTGTGTCTTTTTTGGGATGTGGCGACCAGAACTGTACACAGCACTCCAGGTGTGGCCTTATCATGGGTTTGTACAATGAACAATAATATTACCCGTTTTATTCTCAGTCCTTTTTAATTACCCCCAGCATGGAATTGGCCTTCGGCACTGCTTCACACTGGGTTGACACTTTCATCAAGCTCTCCACCGGCACCCCAAGATCTCCACAAGACGGTCCTGTGTGCCGGTTCTGGCCGCCACACCTGGCGAAGGAGACCGTAGAGCTGGGAAGGTTGCGAGAGACTTCCAGGAAAGGACACCTTTTCTTCTGCTTGCTGCTACCAGGGCAGGCGGAACCTCAACAGGTGCCTCCTTCACCATCTCCCCCATGCGGCAAAGACGGTTGAATTACAGGGCACAGAATTTGCAAGCTTGTGACCATTCTGACCACCAGAGGACAGCAATTCATTCCCTTCCCATGGAGGAGATTAAGTTGATCAGCTGAGTGTGTGTGTGTGTGTGTGTGTGTTTGAGAGAGAGAGAGAGAGAGAGATGCTAACACAGGGAAGTCCTCTGAGGCTGCAGTCCCACGCATACTTTCCTGGGAGGAAGCCCCACTGAGCACAAAGAACTCACATCCGAGTAGGCAAGCATAGGATAGTGCTGTCAAAACGTGGCTGTAAACCACCGCCACAACCGAACAGCTCATTACTGCTAATTACACGGCGAGAGCTTGACCCTCTCCAGTTGCCTGCAAGTTGGGGTGCAGGGAGCGGCGGCGATCACTTTCCCCTCCCCACCTCCTTTTCCCCGGGGCTGCGTCACACTTGAGATTGCAAGCTCCTCGGGGGCAGAGACCTGCACCCCCCCCTCCCCGACACGGATGGCGCACGATCAGTACAAGGGTCCGCCTGGGGCGGGTGCCGCGGCCTCTTCCGGGGCGCGGAGGTGTTTTGCTGAGTCTTCTTCAAATCACGCTTGTCGGGTGTTCGCCTCCCCGCCCCCCCCCCGCCAATGTCAACAGCGAGGAACCGCGCACGTGTCCCTCTCCGGGCCAGCACGTCCCACTCGTCGTTGCCCCTCCGTGTCCTTCCCACGGGAGGGTCGCGGCCCGAGTGCCGCTCCGCGAAGAGGCGGGGGTGGCAGCTTTTTATTAACAAAAGGAGCAGGGGCGGGACGCGGGGGGGGGGGCAGGAGAGGGACCCCCGGCTCGGCGGAGAGTCCAACGTGGGAGCGCCGGGCCGGGAGGAGGCGCTACCGGCGACCTCCCCCCGCCCGCGCCCAGGCATGCCCCCGCCTCGGAAGGAGTTTTCCGGAGGATCGGCGCGGGAGCCGCGGGGGGGAGGGAGACACCGAGGTCCCCCCACTCCTGGCCTCCCCGCGGGGCCACACACCCCTGCCCGCTCGGCAGCCGCCCCTTCCCCGCGCCGGCGGAGCAGCTGCCCGCCGTCGCCGTGGCCTCTGGGCTGGCGCGCCTGAGTCACGCCTGTGCCGGAGAGGGAGGGAGCGAAGGAGGGGCGTCGCCGCCGCCCCGGAGGAGTCCCCGCTCTCTCCTCTGACATCAGCAGAAGTGGCAGCGCGCGGTGAGTCGCTCTCGGGGTTCCCTCTCTCAGGGGCAGCGTTCACACGGTGCCGCCAGACGCGTGTCTCGGCGCAGGTGTGTGCGTGGGGAGCGCGGCCGCTGCCCGTCTTCCGGAGGTTGCTCTTACGCAGTCGGGGGGGGGAGGTGGGTCCCCGCCCCGGGTCTTTCCCTGTCGGGGGAGGGGCTTTGGTGTCGCGGCGGCGGCAGGAGCCAGACAGGCGGACGGAGTAGAGAGCAGCACCTGGGCTCTCCCGGGACCGCGTCGCAGACAGTGGCGGCGGCGGCGTCTGCTTGCTAGGCTGGAGGAGCGCTGCCGGCCTCCCCCCACTGCGGGCTTTCCTTGCTCCCACCCCCACCCCCACCCCGGCTCAGTCCGATGATAAGAAGCGGGGGGCTTATGCGGTGCGCCCCCCCCCCCCCCGGTGTTTTCTGAGCGGGGGAAAAAAATTTACGGGGCACCCCCCCCCCCCCCCGTGGGGCCCCCCGCCCCGGCTCCCCCCCCCCCCCCCCCCCCCGCCTGGCTCCACGTGGCTGCGTTTCTGTGCCCCCCGCAGCCCCCGCGGTGGAGGGCGCCACTGCACGTGCTGAGAACGGAGGAAGCCTCCTCTTCCGCGCAAGGGACACCTGGACGCCCCCTCCCCAGCAGGTGCTGGGGGACCCCCTCTGGTCCCACCTTGCTCCCTGTGTGGCCTGATAGACTGCCTCCTTGCATGCAGGCTCTACCGAGGGAGCAGCACTAGGAGCCTGTGGGCCACCTGGGGCCCTGCTAGCCCAGTGTCCACAGTGGCCAAGCGGGGAGGGGGGGTGAAGCAGCAGCCCCCTCCTACCGCCACTGTTATTCTCGCATTGCTGCCCCAACACCTGCTGTGACCCTCATGGTTCTAACAGTGCAGCACTCTTCCTCCCAAGCCGGTGGCCGTGAGTTCCACAGGATAGTTGCACACTGTGCGAAGAAGCCCTGGCTGAATTTTGTGCTGGTCAGTTTCCTGAACTGGCAAACTGCGGGCCAGAGAGAAAGCGCCCCCCCACGCACACACACACACCAGGCACACTTTTCTGCATCTCTGTCATGCCCCCTCCCGATGGCGCCAGCCGATGCAGAAGGAAGCGCAGATTTCAGTGGGCCGGATGCGCACAGGTGAGTGCGCTCAGGCTGCAGCCTCGCTGGCGCCTTTTCTGCAAGGGCCCCCACGTCAGAAAGGGGTCCCGTCCCTCCCACCCACCGCGGGTTCCTTGGCCCCTGCAGGAAGGCTGGCGGTGGCCCCACGGCCCGGGAGAGCCGGTGGGCAGGAGGAAGGGGCTCCTGCTGCATGAAACTGGTCAGGGAGCCCCCCCCCCGCCTTCTGCTCCACCTGTCCTCACACCTGCCTCTTGTGGGTGCACAGGTGTCGCACAGGTTGCCGCTGAGGAGCAGGTCGGAGCCTCCGTGTTCCAAGGCAGTGTACCTCTGAGCAGCACATGCTGAGGCGACGTACCAGCGAGGGGCCTTTTTGTTCCCCCTTTTCTTGAAAAGAGGCGTATAGATCCTGCTGGTTGGCTGGTAAGGAAGGGCAGCTGGAGCTGCTCGCGAAGGGTCCGTGGCTGCAGTGGGGACTGTGGATTCCCCAGGCGTGGAGCACCTTCTGTGGCCTGGTGGACGGCTGTGCCCGTGCTGCAAGGACTGCGGCCCGGTGAGGCTGCTGGGGAGGGGGCTGTGTGTTCCAGAGCCGTCCACGGAGCCCCCCCCCCGACGAGCAGCGCCTGCAGAGGAATTCCCGCCCGCTTGCCAGTGGCAGGCAGGAGGCTCTGAGCAAGGCAGGCCATGGGGGCTGGCCAGGCAGCAGCTCCTGCGCTCTCTCTCTCTCTGCGTGGTGCGGAGAGGCTGTCTGCACCTGCAGGATGGCACTGGGGGGGGGGCGTGAGACGCATGAAGGCTGTGACCCCAGAGCCGGGGTTTTGGGGGCGAGATGAGCTGATGTGCGATCCAACTGGCCCACAAAGTCCCTCTTCTGGGGATCGCCCCGTCTGCAGAGCTTCATCCAGGCTCCGACAGTGAGGACACGTGGGGGGGGGGCACACTGCAGGAGTGCCGAGTCTTGAACGGGCAAGAGCATCTCCCCCCCCCACAAGAATCGTGCACAGAACTGCAGAGGTGCACAAGGCTTTTTCCCCAGGAGCAGGCTGGGGGCACCGTGGGGGTGGGGCAGTGGGCCTGGGGTGCAAAGCGAGGGGCGGGGGCGGCTGAGGCCCCTGTGGGAACGGGCTCCTCTCTCTGCGCTCCGCGGCGGCTCCTGGTCTGGGTTTCTGCTCAGGCGTCTCCAGGGGAGGGCGTGCGGCCGGCAGTTGCTCCCGGGGGTTGGGCTCCGGCATGACCCAGCAAGCAGCTTCTGTTCCCTCCGCCTTGCAGAACTGGGTGACGTGGAGCCTGCGGGCAGGTGGGCCTGTTGGGGGCGGGGCGGGGAATCCAGACCTAATCCGGACGGCGATGCCTCTGCCCGTGATAGAGGCACTCCCCCTGCCCTCTGTCTCATCGCCCCTCATGCCGGCCGTCACCCTCCTTGACCGCAGGGGAAATGAGGGGCTTTTGGGGGCAGATGTGTTTCCTTCGCACTACCATAATGCCCCTGAAAATCCTTATTGCTCTTGCCGTGTTCGTCTGGCTGGCCGGACTGGGGGTGCCAACTGCTCCCCAAAGGTGGGTCGTCCTGGGCCTGGCTTGTAGCTCAGTTCAGTGCTGCCGATGAGTAGAGAAGGCCACGCCCAGGTCTCCCCCCCCCCACCCACACACACTTCCCTTCGTTTGGCCACTTTGGCACATTTTCCTCCTGGGCGAACGAGGTCGCCGTGCAGGACTGGCTGCAGGAGAGCCATGCAGGACTGGCTGCGGGACTGAAGAGCAGCCATGCAGGACTGGCTGCGGGACTGAAGAGCAGCCATGCAGGACTGGCTGCGGGACTGAAGAGCAGCCATGCAGGACTGGCTGCGGGACTGAAGAGCAGCCGCGCAGGCTGGGCTCCAGGGCCTCCCTGCAGGTGTGGCTGCTGCTGCTGCCGCAGATAAGTCGCTTGGTGGGCTCCGTCAGCGCGCATGAGAGGCCTGATAAGCCTTTGCCAGCATGTGCTGCTCTGGGCCGGCTCGTGACTTTGGAGCACAGGAGGCACCGAGGCCGGTTGGGGTCTGTGGGCCGGGCTGGGCAGCCCCCCCCCCGTGCCGTCCACCTCCAGGAACCTGACGCCGGCCAGCTGGGAGGTGGCACAGAGGCAGGAGCAGCTCCCTGGGGCTCAGGCTAGCCTTGCCCCCGCGTGGCCAAGGGCAAATGCTGGTGCCGCGTGTGCCCCGGGGGCTGCTCTGCGCCTCGGAAGGGTCAGCCGGAAGCCAGAGAATGGGCAGGAAACCAGCTTTTGCTCCCAGGCCCTGGCTCTCCCCCCCGACCCCCCCCATCAAGGGTGAGGCTTCAAATATTTAAGAATCGTCGAGCCAAACGGTATTTGACTTGGCCGAAGTCAGCTGCATTTTTTCCCCAGCCTGCTGTATTATTTTAAACCCAAGTTGTCGTTTCAAGGCAATCGTACGCTGGTCTGCAGAAGGGTTGTTAAAATATTTGGCTCACGGGGGTTATTTGCGGAACCAGTTGGGCAGTGACAGGAGCTTCGCTGTACAGCTGTGATGGTTTATTAAGAGAGAAATTGTTCACTGCCACAAGGAAAGGGCGGGCAGCTCTCTCCCCCCCCCACCCGTGATGCTGGACTTGGGAGAGGCTTTAAGAGTGACCGTCAGGTGGAGGAGAACCAAATCTTCGTCTGGCCTGTGGGGCACCAGCGACTGTGTGTGAGAAAAGCAAATCTCTGGACGTTTAAGTATTTCCCCATAAAAATACTCTGAATGCTTTCTTAATCCTTGTGAACGACCACTCAGGGTGTGAAGCAGAGAGGAGGCGAAATGACAAGCACTCGCATGGAACTGCATCTCACAGGGGCCCACCAGATACCTCGGGGAGCACACAGGACAACAAGAGGCCTGCACCTCTCCCTACTTCTGAAACCAGGAGGCTGCATGTACCTCTCACAGCTCCTAACCTGCGATGGACTTTTCCTCCATCAGTCCAATCCCATTCTCAAGGCATCCAGGCCACATGGCATCACAACTTCCTGTGGCAAGGAGTTCCACAGGCTAATTATACCCTGGGTAAAACAACTATTTTCTTCTAATTCTTCCTGCACTCAATTTTAGTGGATGCCCCCGGTTGTGAGAGAAGGAAAAGAACACCCCTCTGTCCACGCTATCCCTCCCATGCATAATTGTGTATGTCTCAATCAGGTCCCCCCTCACGCACCTTTCTTCTAGGCTGAAGAGCCCCAAATGCTGGACTTGGGAGTCCCAAATGCTTGGACTTTCCTCACATGGGAGGTGCCCCAGCCCCGTAATCATTTTAGCTGCTCTCTTCTGCACCTTCTCTGGTTCCCCTGAATCTTTTTTGAGATGTGGCGACCAGAACTGTACACAATGCTCCCGCTGTGGCCTGACCACCCATTTCTACAAAGGCACGATAACGTTGGCCGATGGTGGGGGATGAAATGAAGCCTCCCCACTCGCTGCACTGCCGCCAGGGTTCCTCTTGCCCCCGCTCAGATGGACGGGGCTGTCTGGTGGTGGAAGGGAGGCTGTTAATCATTAGCCCGAGAGGTGCCTCATTGGCCCGGCTAGTGGCAGCCTTTGAAGGGCCCGGGGAATGGGGCAGACTGAAAACCTGGGTCATTGTGTTTATTGCAGTCACAGACTCTGTAACCCGGGAGTGGGGGGGGCTCTTGGCTGCCAGCGGTTGGGGAGGCAGAGCTGCTGGGCTGTTTGGGGGGGGGTGTCAGATGCCCGTGTTGAGGCTCGGCTTGTGCGGGTCGCTGGAGGTGCTCAGGGAGGGCCGCAGGTCCTTGCGGGGACTGTGCCGGCTGCATCCCTGGGCACAGCCGGAACCCAACTCCACGCAGATGCACGTGGGGGCCCCGGTACCAGAGCAGCCACCAGGGAGTGGGGCAACGGTCTGCCCCGAAGTTCTGGCGGGGCCTTGCGCAAGGCTGGCAGCCAGGCAGACTTCAGACTTTGCTTTGGCCAGGCTTCCGGACGCGGTTGCAAAAACAGAGGTCCCCAGCGCTGCCTGGAGGTGAGCGGTGCGAAGGGGAGGTCTCCGCAGGCAGCAGGCATCTCCCTGCGCGACGGATGCGTACGGGGGGGGCAGTGCATGCTGGGAGCCGGCGCTGGAGCCCCGTGGCCCTGATCCCAGGAGGCGGCTGTGCATCTCAGGGAGTGGAACTTGCGCTAGCAGAGAGCCCTGAACCGGAACTGCTGTGGAGTCTCCCAGGGAGACAGAGAGGGGCTCCCCCCAACACCTCTGGACCCGGCCCAGAAACCCCCACTGCTTGCCAGCCGGGGAGGGTGGGGCCGCCTTTGTTCCCACACCTGGAGCGAGGCTCACCCGCCGGAGGGGGAGCAGCGGGCTGGGCCAGGGCCTCTGCAGACACACCCCTCCGCGGCAGGCGATAAACAAGGGCGGGGCGGGGCGGGGGTGCTGCTCCCTCGGAGACACGCCCAGCCCCTCCCCTGGGAAAAAAGCGGCCTGGCTGGGTCAGCCGCTGGCCTCGTCGAGACACGGCTGGGGCGGGAGGCGGAGCAAGTCGTGCCCCGACAGGCCCCCGCGCCCAAAACAGGCTGGCTGAGCAGCAGAGCTGCAGCGCCCCAGCTGGGCCCTGGGGCAGGAGGGCGTTTTAGGGGCTCGGGGCTCCCCCCCATCGCCTTGGGTGCCCTTGCAAACAAGACGAAAGCCGTCTCCAGCGCGGAGGGGGGGGAGGCTGTCCACAGGGACTCTCGGCAACGGCCACAGTGGAGGGCACAGAGGTGCCAGCTGGATGGCTTCTTGCCCTCCCCGAATGGCTATTGCTGGCCCTGTGGGGCTGGGGAGGAGCCCAACTCCCTTGCGGCCCCCCAAGATACCTGCACACAAAACGCACGCCCAGAGCCCAACGCCTAAGAAAAAATCCTTTAATTTTCGCTTTATGGAAATACATTTTTTTCATTCTCCTTTCCATGATACAAAAATGTTAAATATCAAAGGAAGTTTATGAAATCTACCCAAGCATAATTCATTTTCTTTTCCTTTTCAACTAAGGAAGGCTGGTGAATGGCTCTATTGGTTTATTAAATACAGAACACAATCCACGAAAGCCGGAGGGAAATTGTGCTGGGGGGGGGGAACGAGAGCGCCTGCCCAAGCTGCTCGGCCCGCGGGAGGAGGGGCGGCCTCAGGATGAGGTCGACTGGGGGGCCGAGGAGGGCAGGACAGCAGGTCGGGGGGCAGAGACGGGTTAGGAAATCTGGATGTGGGCCGACCCGCCCCCACCGCAGGAGGGAGCAGCAGGACAAGCCGCAACACGGACGGGGCGCTTCTTGTACATTTCACAGGCGACAGCCAGACACGGGTGGCCAGTCCTGCTTTCCGATCTAACATTTATAGACAGCAGAGAGTTCACATGACCCACAAAACTGACGCAGCTACAGGCACGCACGCACGCACACACACACACGAGAGAGCGGTGACGACGATTGTTCGGGGGGGGGCCGCTTGGAGAGCTGAGCTGACGTCCGGAGCTGCCTGCCTGCCCGCCTGCCGCAGCCCTGTGGTGACCCGGAAGCAAGCACGGTGCGGGGGGGGGGCCGACGGCCGGGGGCCGAGGGTGGGGCTACCAGGTGTCGGGGACTTCGAAGAGCCTGGGGGCCGCGCTCTGGAGGTCTCCTGCAGGAAGCAAGTGGAGAGAGGGTCGGGCTGCGGGGGGAGCCCAAAGCGGGCCCGCTTCTCCCTGAGTGGCAAATCGTGACGTTGCCGCCGCCCACCTGCTTGGAGTTCCTCTTGCAAGACGACCGGCTGAACTGTGGGGCTGGCCCTCCCCGGTCCTGGGGCTGCCTGTCCCTGCGCCAGCCCACCCGCAGCACAGCAGTGGGGCCCCGACCAACCCCCCCCCCCCGAGGCGTGGAGAAGACCCACCTGCGGAGGCCGCCTCCCTCTTGGCCCCCTTGAACTTCCTGGCCCGCTTCCTGCCCTCCTCCAGGGCCTCCGCGAAGGAGTCCGGGGGGTCCGGCTCCTCCTCCTCCGCCAGCAGGCCGCCTTCCTCCCCGTCGTCGCAGCCGCTCTCCTCCTCAATGGGGCTCATGCTCCGCTTCCCCACTGCGCTGGTGGCTGTGAAGCTGGAGACAGAGGCAGGGAAGTTGGGTGCCGACAGCGGCTGGGAGGAGCAGGAGCGCGGGAGGGGAGGGAGGCGCTTGGGCACTTGTCACGCAGCCCCTGAGAGCTGGACCACCCCTGGCCCCGGAGGCGCTGGGGGAAGAGCCCCTCCCTCCCCGCACCTGCTGACGCCGTAGTAGTGGCCCTGCAGCGCGTAGGGGGCGGCCTGCGTCTTCAGCCGCTTCCCCTCGGCCTCCCTCCAGCCGTCCTCGCCCCACTTCCTCTTGGCCTGCCTCTTCTCCTCGTGCCTCTTCTCCACGTACTCCGCGTAGGTCTGGATGCGGTAGCTCTCCGCGTACCTGCTGGTGTTCACAGCTGCGAGGAGAGGAGCCCGCGTGACACAGGCGCAGGCCCCGCTCCGCTCCCCCCTGGCGGCCTCGCCCCCATCCATGGCGCAAGGAGGGCGGGTGGGCGCCTGCCCCCCAAACAGCCGAAGGTCTCCGCAAGCAGCCCGCAACGGCACTCCTTGGCAACCTCCTCCTGCACCAGGGAGGCTGGACAGAGAGGGGAAGTCTGGGCCATCCCCCCCCCCCGAGTGGCGACAGTGACACTCCTCCGCCCTGCTCCAACTCACATCCTGGCGGCAGAAGGCACTCCGCTCATCTGCTTCACCCCCAATTGAACGCCTTCAATCTGGGGCACGGCTGCAGACCCCAACTCCCCCCACAGCCGAGAGCATCGCTGCCCCCCTGGAGCCCCCCCTCTGCCAACACTTCCTCCTCCCTCAGCCAGGCCGTTTCCTCCCCACGGGACAACCTACGCTGTGGTGAAGGCAGCCAAGATTGTGAGGGTTTGCATTCGACAAAGCAGTTGGCCGACCCAGCTCCGTTTTTGGTCAGGTCTCTGTACTGACCTGTTCAGTACTTCTAAACACACCAGCTTTGCAGAAAGGGGGGGGCCGCAGGGACAACCAGAGCCCCCACGGCTGGCCTGAATTAACGTGCAGCAGCACCAACAGCCCACTCCGAGGCAGGTCTACTCAGACACCAGCCCCACTGTGGTCGGTGTCCCAGGTTCCCTACCTAGCGTCCCAGCTTGCACAAAAGGGTCCCCCGCCACCCACCCCTCCCCCCCTCCGAAAAAAGGAGGTTCCCCTCCCCCCCCAGCTCCTGGCAGCTCCCCAGTTCGTGGGAACGGTTTTCGCCCTTCCCGTGTGCTGGAACATCCCGAAGGAGGAAAGGAGCGCACGTATTTGCACCTCTGTCTCGCGCACGCGCACATACGTGCACAGAGCTGCTGTCCCGCAGCAACGTTCCCTGGCACGTCCCGGCAGCCTCGCAACCCAGCGCCTTTCATCCGCCGGCCAAGCCCTGGCGCCAGGCCAGGCAGAGCGCTTGCAGTGAGTCAGCAAAACGAGCGCTGGCCGCCTCAGTTTCCAGCCCGGCCGCCTGGAAAAAAACAGGGCAAGGCCCCTCCCGGCACTGCCACCCCCACGAAGGAAAAGAATGCCGACCCCAGTGCACGGCCAGGCGGCCAACTGGGGCAGGAGCAAGCGACTGCAGCCCAAGGATGCTGCGGTCGAATGCCTTCCCACCACTCACCGATCTGGACCTGCTCAGGCTGGCTCAGGGACACGAAGGCCGACGTGTCGTCGATCCAGGAGACCTGAATGTTGCCTGGGGGGCGGGGGGGGGGGGGGGCAAGCAGAGACAGCGTGAGCCTGGGCACCCTCTCCCCAGCCCCCCACCCCACCCCCAGGGGGTCCTCAGCCTGGGCTGCTCACCAAACGCGCTGAAGAGCTGGTAGAGGTCGCTCGTCTTCCACTCCTTGGGGAACGTCACGTAGAGGACGTGGTCGCGCTTGGGCTGCACTGCAAGGCAAAGCAACGCGTGGGGACCTTTTCACGGATCCGTTTGCAGCCACGCTCTGAACGGGGAGTCCAAGCAGCGGCTCGGAAAGGGCCGTTCGCTGGATGACTGTTTAGACCGTACACGAACAGCAATTAAGTGGGGATGATTATGCTGCAATCAACGTGTACCTTTTGTGCGGATGGTTGGTATCCCTTCCCTATTACCTTACCCATATCTATCAATAGCAACCACTCCCATCACTTCCTGGCAAATAGAAGGGGAAGAAATGGAAGCAGTGACAGACTTTATCTTCCTGGGCTCCAAGATCACGGCAGATGGTGACTGCAGCCATGAAATTAAAAGACGTTTGCTTCTTGGGAGGAAAGCTATGGCGAACCTAGACAACTTAATAAAAAGCCAAGACATCACCCTGCCAACAAAGGTTCGCCTAGTCAAAGCGATGGTTTTCCCAGTAGCAATGTATGGCTGTGAGAGCTGGACCATAGGAAAGGCAGAGCGCCGAAGAATAGATGCATTTGAATTATGGTGTTGGAGAAGACTCTTGAGAGTCCCCTGGACTGCAAGGAGATCCAATCGGTCAATCCTCCAGGAACTCAAGCCTGATTGCTCCCTGGAAGGACAAATCCTGAAGCTGAAGCTCAAGTACTTTGGCCACCTCATAAGAAGAGAGGACTCTTTAGAAAAGATCCTCATGCTGGGCAAGATGGAAGGCAAAAGGAGAAGGGGGCGGCAGAGGATGAGATGGTTAGAGAGTGTCACCGAAGCAATGAACATGAAATTGGGCGAACTCAGGAAGCTAGTAGAGGACAGGGTGGCCTTGCGCGCTGTGGTCCAGGGGGTCGCGAAGAGTCGGACACGACTTAGCGACTGAACAACAACATCTATAAATAAAATAAAAAATTGTAAAAAAAAAAAAAAAAGAGGGCCATACAGCGAAGACACAGACCAGATTTTCGCCACAAGGCGGGCAAAACCAGTTACACAGTTGGCCAGTCCCAAGCATCGCCACAGGCCCTTCCGCCCCCCCCCCCGGCTTCCTGTGAATGGCTGTTTGGCTCCTATGCAGTGAGAATCGTTCCTAGCATGGTGTGGCGATCAACAGCGCTGCCCCGGCCAAAGCTCTCTCCTCCTCGCACCGGAGTTTACACCAGCACAACGCTCTGAGGAGAGTTAAAAGGGTGAACGTTAAAAAAAAAATACTTACGGTCTGGTCCTTCCAAGTTAAGATACGGAATGTCCATCACCCTCATCAGGAACAATCTGAAGGAAAAGGAAACTGCTGCTTGCACGCTGGGGCCAGCTGGGGCTCACTTTCTCCCCCACCCCACAACTCCTTCTGGAGGTAACTGCGAAGTCTTCGGATGATCTCTAGAGCTGCCTGAGCGGCAGCACTTGCCGATAACCCTAACCTCACCCTTTGTGAATAACTGGCACTGCTTAACTCGCCTCAATCGGAGCCTGTTAAACTATCATGAAGAACCTGGAAAAAGAACCCCGTACGTGCGAGAAGAAAACACGAGCCAGGCAGACGGCGAGACCTCAAGGCCACGTTCTGTCCATGGCAGTATCGGCCTCCCAAAAGCCTACGCAGTCTGGTCTGGACAGGGCTGGGGCTGCAGCTTGGCAAGCAGACGGGGCCAGGCTCCATCCCAGGCGGGGCAGAGAAGGCCACTGTCTGAAGCCTTGGAGAGCCCGTGGGACAGGCAGTGCTGGGCTGCACAGGCTGAGGGTCCAACCCAGCTTCACCCGTTTGCAAGTCCAGAGCAGAGACACGAGAAAGGGGGGCCCCCAACACTGGGGCAAAACGCTGGGATCCGAGTGGGTCTCGCGAGCCCTGATCAAGCACACCTGAACACAGAACTCGGCAAAACTCGGACCGCACACGAGGAGCCTGACTTTCCTGCGTGCAAGGCCAACGCCGGGCCCACCTGCGGTTTCAAACAGCAGGGCGCTGAGGAGCGGCAGGCGGGGGCCAAGTGCAGGTTGTCTCCAAATGGCTTTTGCGGAGGTGACTTACTTGTTGAAGAACGGCTCGATCAGCTTCGACTTGGCAGAGACGTGGTTTTTCGGAGGGCTGAGAAACGAACCTAGTGAACGAGACACACCCAGCGGGTCACGGCCAGCCGGCAAGAGGACACGGGAGAGACAAAGCCCCACCGCAGGCAGGCCGGAAGAGTACCTAGGAAGTTGGCCATGGCAATGAAGCAGAGGCCCGTGATGTAGGCATCGTAGCCCGCTTCGTGCAGCTGCTCGGAGGCCGTGCTGTAGCTGGGAAACCCCTCGGCACTTTCTAAGAGAGAGACGACCGCGGAGAAGACAGTGGGGGTCAGCATGCTGCCAGCCGAAAATCACAGCAAGGCAAGACACACACCCACACCCCAAAGAAGGAAAGCCACCCCCAACATTCCCTGCACAGGTGGTTCACCCCCACCAAGGAAACATCTACCAAAAGCCAGCATGGGAACAGAATATGGGGCGGGGGGAACAGCCGCAGCCCTCCCTTTGAACAGGCCCTGCCCCACCGGAAGCCCGACAGTACAGGGTGCCCTGAGCTCTCTCACCAACTTTGGGAGGGCTGAAGGGCGTCTCCTTCAGGCGCTTCTCCAGCTCTGCGAGGGACGTGTTGTTAATAATTTCCTGCAAGGAAAGGTCCAGGTGAGAAGGACGTCTCGGGAAGGGAAAAAAGATGGCCTTTGATCACGCCCCCACAGACCACTTGCAGCAGGCAACAAAAGCAGCAGATCTTTTTAACAAATAATAAATCTCAAATTATTACAAACGCAGTTGTATTTTTGTGCGCAGTGGGATGGGGGGGGGGGGCTGCATTGTGGGTCCACAATGATTCCAATTTTTGCCCCAGTGGTCCGGAGCTCCCAAACCACCGCCATAAATAAACACGGACGTATCCTGCACGCGGCATTAGCGAAAGAAGGAATCTCAGTCTTTTCCTGCACTGTTTTTGCTGCCAATAAGCACTGGCCCCGGTGTCTGCTTCATCCCAGTGACCCAGTCCGTTCAACGCCACACTCCCACCCAGAAGGACTCCGCAGCCGCCGCCACGGCCAGCGCTGGTTACCTTGAACGGCTGGGTGCTTGCCATCAATTTAGTGTCCAGCAACCTGCAAGTGAAATGTTTCCACGTTAAGGATAAAATATTTCCGACTTGAACCTTTGCCAGAGCTGCGGTTTTTCCACACAAGCCTGGAATTCTGGAATCTGAAGCAGCGTCCCGCACTCTAAGAACAGTTGCTCACATTAGATAAACGCACCAAGTTGTTAGTCCTCAAGGCCACAGAAGGGAAACGGGAACTGTGGAGGCAACTCAGAATGCAGAAGCCGGGCCAAGGAACCCCAGTAGCCAAGGGGTGGGGGCTTCTGGCACCCAAGGGGCTGCAAATAAAACATTCCTCAAGGCCTCTGTTCACTGGCAAACCTTTAAGGGCAGGTCTAGGCAGTCTCCAGTGCAACGGGGACATGACCAAAGCACCAGAGGAGACTCCGCTTTGCCTTCAAACCACTTAACTATGCAAAACATTGGCCTGCAGAGTCTGCTTCCGTGGGGCCAATCCAGGCTCCGGCAGAACGCTCTGTCACTCTGCAGCCCCCCACACACCCCTTGGAGCACCCACACACGCAGCAGTGGGGGCTCTGGGCAGGAGCTCTGCAGAAGACGTAGTGGGGAGGAGCCCAAGAGGAGAGGCAAATACACCACCCACGGCTGGAGCCGAGCTCACCGCCGCTCAACCAACCGCGGGCTGGAGAGGAGCCTACCTCGGAAAGACGCACGTCGTCACTTCTTTAAACTCACTGAGGTCCTAAAATGCAAAGGGCTCCGATTACGGCCATGCAAGGGATAAGGCGAGCCAGAACGCAGCGACTCGCGTGCTGGGGACGGACTCAGGAATGACTCGGGGGTGGAATCCGCAGCCCACCCTCTGCTGTGGGGACGGACACAGGCCATGGCGGCTTCCAAGCGGGATCAGAGAAACCCCAGCATCTGTGGGGCAGCTGGGCACCAGGAGCGCAGTGCCACTGAGTGCCACGGCTAGAGAGGACAGGTGCCTGCATGCCAGAACAGATTCACGCCAGGTCTCATCCAAGGTTCCTACAGAGGCTCCCGGGGGTGGGTGGGGGGTGGATAAACCCACATGCAGACTGTGAAGCTTCGGGGAGGCTGCAGGGACCACTCACCTCCGGCAGGGGGCAGTAGAACTGGTGGATGGTGTGCATGACATCCAGCAGCATATTGTGGCCAACCACGAGCTTGCCCTGTGGGAACCCGTCAGAAGCAAGAAGACAGGAGGCATTACACACACACACACACACACACACACACACACACACACACACACACAAACACACACGCCTCACACGATCACTGTAGGGACACTGTGACACCCTGGGCCAGCAGATTCTCTGGGGTATTCACAGACACCGCAGTGAAGCCTTCCAGACCACCACCACCCATTTAGTTCCATTTAAAAAACATTTGAGGGACGTGGTGGCGCAGCGAGTTAATCCGCTGTTGCTGGGCTTTCAACCGCAAGTTTGGGAGTTCGAGACTGCGTGACGGAGTGAGCTCCCATTGCTTGCCCCAGCTCCTGCCAACCTAGCAGTTCAAAAGCACCTAAAAAATGCAAGTAGATAAATAGGGACCACTTTGGTGGGAAGGTAACGGCGTTCCGTACACTACGGCGTAGAGTCATGCTGGCCACATGATCGGACAAAAATGCCGGCTCTACAGGCTTTGAAACGGAGATGAGCACCGCCCCCTACAGTCGGTCACGACTAGACCATTTGGTCGTGGGGAAACCTTTACCTTTAAAAAACATTTTAGAGCCGTTGTTCCTAAGAGGAAAAAAGGGCCAAGTAACACGGCTCATACCCCAGCCCTGCACAGTCTCCAAGAGGCACAAGTTCAACTTTGCAGAATTTCAGCCCCTCACAGCACACACACAAGTTCAGACCGCGAGAAACTCACAGAATTTGCAAGGGCGTGAACCACCCGGGAAAAGCCCACAGCATCGTTCAGCTCCTCCTGCAAGAGAAGAGCCCCGTCAAAGCGTCCGGCCAGGGTCCTGCGGGCGCAACAGGCTGCTGCCCAGAGCCACGCCCCCCCCCGCCGCGCACCCAGCCTCGGCGCCCCGCACCTGCTCCTTGGCCTGCCTCTGCTGCTCCCGCCTCTTGCGCTCGTCTTCATTCACTTTGCTAACGATGATGTACCTTTCTTTCTGCGGAAGGGAGGAGTGCAGGAATGAGCCCCTTGAGCCGGCGAAGGAGATCCCGTCGCCGCACAGAGCCTCTTTCGCCACACCACTGTGGGACAGTCTTTTCAGTGCCTTATCAGAGAAACCGCGGGCCAACTTTCGAGACAGAACATTCCCTACCTTCTCCGTTTCCAGCGTTTCGACGTGGATGCCTTTGGGGTACCTACAGCCGAGAGCGAACACTGAGAATTAGTCATTCAGTAATTTTCCCTCCCTGGAAAAAAACCACAAAGTCCATTCTTTTTGGCAAAGGCAGCAGCAGCAACGCAACGCAACACCTACTTCCAGCTCAGCGTCTGATAGATGAGCTTCCTCTGAAAGCTGGAGCGAGAGGGTGAGAGAGAGAGAGAGAGAGAGAGAGAAGGCATCACCACCCTGCTCAGGGAAGGGCTGCCCCCCCACCTGCCCCCGGAGGACAAAGAGGCGACTTTTCCGAGAGGCAAAACGGACCCTGTGCACGGCTCCAGCTCGAGGCTTGTGCTTTCCTCCTTCTGAAAGAGATCTTCTATCCTCCCCCTGGAAGAGGAAGAGAGACATGGAAGGGGCATCTGGTGGCCAGCCGTCCACTCGCCCCCTCCCACCACAGAAGCCTCTGCAGCCAGTAAAGACCTTCTCTCCTTGCACCCCAACAGACAGGTCTGCAGTTGCAGCACAGGCAGCTGTGACGGGACATCGGCAGGCTCACGGGCGGGGGGTGGGGGCAGAGGCAGCCTCTCTTTGCCCAGCGCAACTGTGCCAGTTTCCACAGCTGCTCTGCGAGGGAGGAGCTGCCTGGCCTCCTCGTCCTCTCGGTGCCGCAGATGGATTTGCTGGCCTTTCCCGCCTCTGCCGACTACGTGGCTACGTGCCCCCCCCCTCAGGATGGAGCTGAGGGGGGGGGCCACGGGGACTTACACCACTTTCTCGATGAACTTCTTCTGGTCCTCCGGAACCGTCACGGGGCACTTGGTGGCATTGGGGGACACGTAGGACAAGGCCCCCACTCCGTTCGCTTGGGCACGCTTCTCGTCGTACTGCTCCCGCAGCTGCCTTTCATCTTCTTGATTTAAATAAGGGATTCCTTCGAGGGAGAACAAGGTTTTTACAGTCAAGCGCAGGAAAAACAGATCAGGCAGACTTCAGGAAACAGAAATTTTTGTTACAGATTCTTCCATAAGCCTGCAGAAGTAAACAAACAAACAAACCACCTCCCTCCTACAGGAGCCCTGAAGGCCCCATCCTCAAGACAGAGCGGGAAAGTTAATGCCAACAGCAGTAAGGCATCGGCAGTGATGAAACCACGTTTTAAAGAGATGCTGGAAAACGAAGCTTACCGTTGCGAAAAACTTTATTAAAATCAAATCCCTGGTTTGCTAAAAAGTCTATACTGGAACTCTGGAAATGGAGAAAAAAAAAGAAATCACATTATGACGAACTGAGAATTTCTTTCGCCCGCTAACAGCGAACTGTTTAGCCAAGGCCTGTCAGACACCTGACAATGTGAGGCTTTGCCCCAAACCTCTCCCCGCCCCCCCCACCCTCCAAGATGCCATCTGGGAGCATTAAAAAGGGGAGAAAGAGAGGAACAGACAACACGGTTCTCGGACTCACCTGACAGACAAACTTAACATCTGGCGACGTTCTGTTGAAAGGTTTGGGGAAGATGTAGAAGTTAAACGATTTCATGATGTACCTTGGAAGGGGGAAACACAGCAAGTCAATGTGCAGGTTCCGTGGTTAACGGGCCCAGTTTTTAAAAGTGCCAGGAAATCCCGAGAGCCACCTACTTGGCTTCCGTGAGGTCATATTTAAAAGTGCAAAGGCCGAACTGGAACAGCAGGAAGTCCATGGAATGCTGGGGGGGGGGGGAATGAAGAGAACAAGTCTTTTCCACATTTCCTTCAGAACAGCCACAGGTCTTGCCAAGAGTGGGGACGCGGCTGAAACATCACGCGGCGCAAAACGCATTCCCCAGCCCCCAGCACAGCCTGGCTCGGCCCCATTCGCACGTGAGGTCAGCAAAAGCTTCCATAAAACAGGCACGGGCAACGTAGTCCTAACCAGCAGGTGGGGCAGGCAGATCGCAGAACCTGCACGGTATCGAGCACTAGTTGAGAGCCCATTTTTCTCCTGAGCGCCAGTCAAGGCCCCCAGTGCGCCCCACAGCATTCACCTGGACCACAGAGACGAGACCTCCCCAAGCAGCACGACATTTCTGACGCAGCACTGCCAGGGACGCTTTCACACTTTTACCTTTTTCAGCTTCTGATACCTTTCTTCAGGTGTGTCAAAGCCATTGGTCAGCGCACTCACGGACGGCCCATCGCTGATGCCTGGTGCAAGTTGAAACAGGGTTGTTGTTTTTAACCGGTTTGAAGTCAGCCGGCGAACAGAAGGACGTCAGAAGCGCCCTGCTGGATCTGGCCAGCCACGGAGGACAGCCACTTCCCAGAAAAGGGAGCCGGGAGCAGCCAGAGAAGCAGCTCCTGACACCGCATCACAACACGGCGTTCGACAAAAGCCCTGCAGTACCTGAAAACTCGCCATCGATGGCCAGGAAGTCAGCTTCCTCGATCGCTTCATAGACTTTGCTGAGGTTGTCCTTAAAATCTGAGAAAGAGAGAACGTCTGCCTCTTGCAGGACTCTGATGACACCGACCCTGTTTATAGCCTCAGAGCTTGGCGGGCTCAGTGACGTGCCCCAGGCTCCGCTCTGCCCCCTCTGCCCACCACTGACCAACTTGGGAAAGAGCCACACCAGATGTTTATCCCCCTGCACGTTCACAAGCGTGGTAACTGCAGGAGGTCTGTTAACAGCGATGTTGCAAACGGCAGGAGCTCAACTCTTTGCCTGGCAGTGAGCAGCTGCCTTGCAAACTGCGGGAGCTCAGCTTTCTACAGGGCAGTGAGCAGCTCTCTGATTCTTGGACAGCCTCCGGCTTTTGAGGCGTTTGGTTCTCTAATCCTTCCATCACCGGCGTCTTCACTGGAGGCTCTGCAGGACCCACCAGAAACTGGGTCCCCCCGACCCACCAAGTGGCTTTGAGAAACGCTGGTGTGGAGGCTCAGGACGCCCCTCCTGGGCTGGAGGTGCACTTTCTCCGCCATAGAGGGTGAAGGGCTCGCGGGGGGCTCCCTCCCCTCAGCCCCAATCCTGCAAGGGGGGGGCTTGAGGACCCCGCACGAGGGACCCTCCAGCGGGGGAGGGGGGCAGGACGACGCTGCCTGCATCCCTGGGGCAGGGGAGGGGCTGCAGCACGTGACACCGGCCTGCCTTGCAGGGCTGCCTGCGGGCGGAGCGCGGCCCTCTGCACACGCTCAGGGGCGCCCTCGCCGCCCCCGTCCCGTCCCCCACTCACTGCTCCTGGTCATCTCCATCCCTGCGGGGCTCCCGCGGCCGGGCGGCGCCTCCACTCGCGGGCCCAGCAGCGCCTCCACTTCCGGAAACAAACGCGACCCCCGGCGCCCCCTCCCTCACTCACGCACGCGTCGGCGCCCACGTGACCGGCGCCCGCAAAGGGGGAGGAGCCACGGCAGCGCCGCCGCCTCGGGCCCCGCCCCTGCTGCTGCGCATGCTCTGAGAGCCGCCCGAAGCCTCCCTGCCCGGACCCCGCTGCCCTCCCCTTGCAGAAATGGGTCCGGCGGAACTCCCCGGCACGTGCTCTTCCCCGGACCGGCGTGCAAGGATGGTATGGGCCGCCTTTGCAGCCGGCTCCGAGGCGCGTTTACTGGGAAGGAAGTGGACGAGGCGAAGGACGGACGGGCGCTGGGGGCAGCTCAGTGCGTGGCAAAGGGCGGCTGGCTCGCAAGCAAGCGAGCGGATGGGACTCGCTGCGACCGCGCCCCGGCCCACAACCCCCGCCGGAGGCAGCTGCAGACCGTCCTCCAGCGCTGCAAGCGCTCTCCAGGGCGGCGTCCGGATCCTGTGCACGCGGGAGTCGGTCCCGCCACGGGGCTTGCGCCCGAGGAGGGGTGCCCAGTGGACGTCGTGCGCCGGGCTTGGGCGGCGCTCCCTGCCGGGGCGGAGGGGAGGCGCTGGGGGCGGACCTCCGCCTCGCTCTGCCCCTGGCAGCCCCGTCCCGTCCCTCCCCTCGGAAGATGGCCGCTGCAGCCAGGGCGTCCCGTGCGCGGTGCCTGCTCTGGGGCTCAGGTGCGCTCCGGCGAGGCTGCCGCGCCCCGTCCGCGCCGTCGGTTGCCCGATGCACGGCAGGCAGGCAGGCAGGCAGGCAGCGTCCCGTCTCTGCTGCTGCTGGGGGGCGGGGGAATGTCGCCTGCGGACGGGGCTGCCTCCCACCCCGACCTCCCGGGGGACGCCGTTGCCCTTGAGGGCCGCGGTCGCCCTGCAAGCGGAGCCCCCGCTGCCCGGCCTGGAGCCCGCCAGCCAGCCAGCCCGAGGCGGAAGGAGAAGGGGCGCTCTGCACGTGCACAGGAGGACGTGCTCCTGCACAGGCTCCGAGTTGAGCTGGGTCCCCTCGGTTGCAGGTGGTAACTGCGCCCTTCCTTGCAGGTCCTCTGCCTGGGCCAGCCGCCGCCCAGAGACTGCGGTGCCCCCTTGCCCAGAGGAGGCTGTTCAGCAACAGCAAGGTCCTGGTGGAGCTGGATGAAAGCACAGGTATGGGGCTGGCCCTCGGCCGCCACGTTGGCCTGGGGGGCGCCTTTCCTGGGTGCTCCGTGGTGGTGATTCGTCTTCTGCACGAAGTCCTTTTGGCAAGGGGCCCTTGCGTGGAGCCCCTTTGCACCCCTGCGGCCAGACCCCTGCAGGCAATCCTCACCCGAGAAACGGCGATGCCCAGCGAAGCTCTGCTGGTCTTGGGGGGCGCTTCATTCCCCGAACGTGAATAGCCATCTGCGCCAAAACTGCCGTGTCGTGTTTGACAGCAATGGGTCCGGCCTGTCAAATGCTTGTTTTCCAGCTGGGCACCAGCTGGCTTCCTGGCGGGCCACAGCCACCCGGCCAAACGATTGGTGGCACCTTGCAAGACCTCTTTGTGGCCCCTTGCGTAAGGCTGGCCCCTTGCGTCAAACTGAGTTCCTTCCCTATACGACGTTGGCAAAACACAGCCTGGCCCTGCACGTCCCTGTCTGAGCGGGTGCAGGAGCCTTCCCCTGTGGCTGGCTCCCAGCAGCCTCCCCTTCCCCGAGGTTGACTGCTCTTGGGCATGGAGGCTCCCCTGAACCATCATGCCTCATCCCCCCGGACAGGTGCTCGCCAAGGTGCCTGCGGTCAGCGGATCCGGGGCAGGTAAAACTGGCCTGCGAGGGAGCTGTGCCTTCAGTCCTCGTGCTTTTCAGGGGTGGCCGTGATGAAGATGAGGAACCCGCCCGTGAACAGCATGAGCCTGGAGTTTCTGACCGAGTTCTCCATCAGCCTGGAGAAGCTGGAGAATGACCGGGCCTGCAGGGGCCTCATCCTGACCTCGGTACGGGGGACATGCGCAGGCAGGCCTGAGCCTGACCCACCAGGGCTGGCTGGCTGGCTGAGGGCCAGGCGTCCTGCGGGGCTTTGGCTTGGACTTTGTGCCGCTGGGCGAAGGCCACTCGTCTTTGAACAAAGAGGGAGGCTTGTGAAGGGAGACGGGCCACTCCCGTGCACAGGGCTCTCGGAGTTGGCCTGCTGCTAAAAAAAGGAGGTCGCACCCGCCCCCATCATGGCCTGCAGCCTGCGAGGGACTCTTCCTCCAGAAATCTGTCCACACCCTTCTTAAAGACCCCTAGGCCAGACGCCATCACAACGTCCTGTGGCACGGAGTTCCACAGATTAATTACCCGCTGGGTGAAAAAAGTCTTCCCTTTTATCCCAGCACTCACTTGCCTCCTTCTGGCCTGTGGGGCGCACGGGGGTGGGGGAAGAGGCCCTGGCCCTGACAGTGGGGCGCTTGGCTTTCCCTCTTCCCAGGCTGCCCCCAAAGTCTTCTCGGCAGGCCTGGACATTACGGAGATGTGTGGCAAGGGCGAGGAGCACTACGCCGCCTTCTGGAGGGCCGTGCAGGAGATGTGGTTGAAGCTCTACCAGTCCACGATGGTGACGGTCGCGGCCATCAACGTAAGCCCCGTGCGGGGCGTGTGTGTGTGTGTGTGTGCGCACACGCTTGTGCTCTGGTGTGTCCTGCTCACGTGGGCTGTTTTGGGGCTGGGTTCAGAGGAGGCTGCTGGGGGAGGGGGCGAGCAGCTGGGGGTGAGCGAGCGAGGCCTTCCCTGTGCCCTCTCTTCCCAGGGTTCCAGCCCGGCGGGCGGCTGCCTGATGGCCGTGTCGTGCGACTACAGGATCATGGCCGACAACCCCAAGTACACCATTGGGCTGAACGAGACGAAGATGGGCATCGTCGCGCCTTTCTGGTGAGCTTTCCCGCATCTCGGGGGTGGGGCGGGGCGGGGCGGGGGGGCTGCTGCTGTGCTGGGTGGTGTCTGAGTGCCCAGCCAGGTGCGGTGCCAGCCTTGTGGCGCAGCCGGGCACCTGCCGCCTGACGGGGTCTCCCCGTGGCCAGGTTCAAAGACACGATGATCAACACCATCGGCCACCGGGCCACGGAGCGCTCCCTCCAGCTGGGGCTCCTCTACCCGGCCCCCGACGCCCTCAAGGTTGGCATCGTGGACCAGCTGGTGCCGGAAGAGGCGGTCCAGAGCACGGCTGCGGAGGTGATGGCCCAGTGGCTGGCCGTGCCAGGTGAGACGAGGGTCCGTCCCCCCCCGCCAGCCCCCGCCCCGGCCCCCCTTCCTCTCCCGGGCTAGGAGGAGGCCACAGTTTCACCAGAAAGTGGGCAGAGACTGGCACCCACCGCAAGCCTTCGACTGGCCCCTTCGACTGGCAATCAGCAGTGTTTATACACCGCTTTTCAACACAGTTTGCAAAGCGGTTTGGAGGCAAACAACGACAAAGTTGGCAACGGGGCCAAGTGCAGCCCTCAGCCCTGCCACTGCTGTCCAGGAAGGGCATCGATGGAGGTGCAGGCGGTGGCTGCCAGCAGGTGCCTGGGAGAGACGGGGGTGCTGCCCAGCCCTGCTCCAGCCCACGGCCTCCCCTTTCTCCCCAGACCACGCGCGCCAGATCTCCAAGGCCACCCTGCGGAAGCCCACGATCGACCGCCTCCTGGCCCACCGCGACGCGGACATCCAGAACTTCGTCACCTTCATCTCCCGGGACTCCATCCAGAAGTCCCTGCAGACGTACATGGAGATGCTGAAGGGGCGGAAGGGCTGAGGGGGGGCCCTTGCCCCGGGCAGAGGCGGCTCCTGCTGCGGGCGAGCGGCCTGGGGGTCCTGCAGCCGCAGCCCCTGCCCCGCGAGGGCCCGCCCAGACTCCTCTCGGCTGCCTCTGCGGGGAGTTTGTTTTGGCTCTGGGCTTGCAGAGCCTGGGCTGGGGGGTGGGTCCGGGGGCCTTGAATTGGCTTTGCAGCCTGTGACCTGCCAATAAATGCGTTGAAGTGGAGGCTGCCGGTCCCTTCCTGCCGGGGGGGGGGGGAGAGCGGGGCCCGTGCAGTCTGCGGCTTGGCTTACTTGCTTGAGCCAACCAAAAAACATTGACGCTGTGGGTGCTGCCTCCAATTGTTTATTTTCACATTTTTATACCACCTTTTCTCCGAGGAGCTCAGGGCGGAGAACTTCTGTCCTCCCTACAGCCCTGTGAGGTGAGAAAGGCTGAGGGGGGGGGACTGGCCCAAAGCCCCCCCAGAAAGCTTCATGGCTGAGCAGGGATTTGAACTGGGATCTTCCACACCACAACACCGTCCCGGCTCTTGCGACCCCCTGAAACCGCCTGCTGTGTCGGTGGTTCTGCCCTGAGGACCGGAGGCTGGGTTGTCTCGTTGTTCGTGCTTCTTCCAAAGGATTCAGGGCACTGGTGTCATTCAAATGATTTAGGAACAGGAACTCACTCTTGATTGGCACTTGTCGGGAACCCGGAACCAGCCACGGAGCCCGTTAGGATCCGGAACGCCCGTTCTGGTCCGTTCCCCCTGAATGACATCACTGCCTTCGCCCCCCTAGGAATCCGGAGTCGCTCCCTTTAACCCTCTGAGTGCCGGCCAACCAAGAAGAAAAGCTCTTTGCAGAGGAATTGGGAGGGGGGAGGAGGAGGGAGAGTGAGGTAGGCGGAGTCAGCCCTAATTTTAACTAGTCCCCCTGCATGACATCACTGATTCAGGGTGTTCTCTTTATCCCCCCTTTTTGCTCTCCAAACAACCCTGTGAGACGACTCCTGCTCAGAGAGGGTGACTGGGCCAAGGACACCCTTGGGCACTCAGTCTCATAACCACTACACCCCACTGCCTTTCTAGGTGACTTCTTGCTGCCTCGGAGCGTAGCCCATGGGATCGGGCAATGCTGTGTTCTGGGTGCGGCTGTGGAGACGAGCCATGAGCGGGGGGCGGGGGGGCTGCGCAGGAGCTATGCTCGGAGCGTTGCCTTGGATGGGGGCCCCACACGCTGCCCTCTGTGTCCGGAGTGCAAGGGAGTGGGGGGGGCAGGCAACAGGAGGCCTCTGGAGAGCTGCTCGGCCTTGCAGGATGGCTGGTCTGGCTCCGTGCAGGGCTGTGTGGCGCAAGCGGTGGGGGTGGCTGCAGGGCTGTGGGGCGGGAGTGTTCCTGGGCTGGGGCTCCCCGGCACGCCCGCTGCAGGAGAGGGGCTGGAAGGGGGGAGCAGCAGGATGTCAGCGGAACTTCAGCGTCACCTCCACGGGGAAATGGTCGCTGACCACCAGCGCCTGCAGGGGACGAGAGGGCAGAGGTCAAGCCCAGGTGGGCGTTGCAGGGGGGAGGGGGAACGGGGTGGAGGGGCAGCAGGGGGGACTGACCTCTTCCTGGCTCAGCTTAAAGGCGCGCTGGAAGTCGAAGACCTTGGCGGAGTCGGGCTCGACCCACTTCTTCAGCCCCGAGCCGTGCACCACGATCCTGGGGGGGGGCGGCAAAAGGGCAGTGCTGGAGCAGGCCTGGCTCCGGGGGCACCAAGGACGCCCCCACTGCTTGCTGAGAGCCTCTCAACTGGCAGGGGGGTGGGCAGCGGCACAGCGGTGCTCACCTGTCGTAGGCGCAGTCGGACTTGCCCACGGTGGTGTCCGCGGAGTCGGGGATGAGCCACCGGAAGCCCTCCTGGGTGCGCAGGCGGATGGTGCCCCAGTCCTTCTCGCCCACGTAGCCACAGGAGGCGTTGAAGTCGCCAAGGAACATCACGTTCTGCCAGCAGGAGAGAACAGGCAGTTGGGGGGGGGGGAGTTGGCTGGGTGTGGGGTGTCTCCAGCCGTGGCCTGGGGGGTCCAAGAATAAATTAAGGCCCCCCCATGGGTCTTGCATCTGGCTTCCCAGAGTGGCCGTGCAGCTGCTGATGGCACGGGGGGGGGGAGAGCTTGCCAAGTTCACTGGACCCTGATTCAGCCATCGTTGGCCGCCCTCCGTCAGACGGGGTGGGGGGGCTTCTTTTGCAGGGGTGTCACCTCCAGCTCCCATCAGGGTGACATGAAAAGTTGCGCTTTGATCCAGAGATGCCCCCGGTCAATCGGGCAGCTCTGAAAATGCGCCTTCGAACACAGATGCTTCTCAAAGTGGCATCTCCCAGAAGAGGCATCCCCCCCCCCGCCCATGACACTGTGCGGGAATGCCTCTTCAGCAGCGACGCCTGCCAAGAGCTGGGTGCGCAGCGTCGGAGAGGAACCCCGGCCTGCTTTCATCACGTCGCGGGTGACTCACAGGCGTTCCGGTTGAACCGATGAGTTTGCTTTCGACAGCAACGCCAGCCTTGAGCAAGACTCTGACGGGTGGGAGAGCCCTCTTGCCACACCGCAGAGCAGGAAGGCTGCCGGGGGCGAGGGTGGGGCCAGGCTGGGTCACGCGGCACATCTGGCAGCTGCCACGCCAGGGCCGATGCCTCATCGCCACCCCCCCCCACTGCCCTACTGCTTACATCGGCCCCCCACTTCTTGCGGATGTGCTGGTGGACGTCGTAGAGGGCGTCTATCTCGGCCACGGCCTCGTTCGGAGGGGTGTGCAGGGGCACCAGGACCAGCTCCTCATCCTCTGCGGAAGAACCAGGGTCAGGCAGTGCTGGGGGGGCCCTCCCCCCCCACTGGCCCTGGGTGCTGCCAGAACCCTCCCTCTAGATGCCAATCAGCACCGAAGCTGGACGGCCTGGCGGGAGAGCTTGGAAGAGGTGCAGGCGCCCCCCCCAATCCTCAGGCTGACCTTGCCAAGGCTTCTTCCCCTCTGGCCTGGCCTCCCCACCTCTGTGCCCCCCCCGCTTGGCCCTCTGAGACTGGCCGTGCCCCCCGAGCCTTCCCCAGGGAAGAGGCGCCCGGTTGTGGCACCGCCAGGGGCTGGGGTGGGAGAAGCACTGGCAGTGGGGTGGGGGGCAGACCCCTCCCCGCGTTGCAGACCTGAGTCCAGGACGGAGAACTTGACGATGAACGGCGGTCTGCTGAAGGTGTCCTTGGTGTTCGGGTACTGCAGCTGGTCCACAACGGTGACCTTCTTCGGCCTGGAGGGGGCCAAGGGGAGTCGGGGGGGGGCCCTGGCTGAGGAGGCTGAGACTCCAAGGCTGGGCTGCGCGCGCAGAAGGTCCCGGGTTCAAGCCAGGCCCAGCCTAAGAGACGGAGCCCACCCCCGCCCAGGCCAGCACACAGTGACTTTCCACAGTCCAGCCGGCTCTCCTTGCCGCAGCCTGAGCTGCTAGCTTGCGAGTGGCAGGGACTGAACCGCAGGGCTCATTTGCAAGCTCAGGGGCGATGGGCGGGTGTGGCCCGGGTGCTGCGGCGCTACCTGTAGATGAAGAGGTACGTCTCCTTGTAGGTGTCCCTGCCCAGCGGCTCGCTGATCACGTGGCTGTAGGAGTGCTTGGAGGCGCTGGGAGGCAAGGAAGGGGCGCTCAGAGCGGGGTATGCTTGCCCCCCCCCCAGGCGTGCCAGCAGTGGGGCTGCCAGGGGGCAGCCGGCTGCGTGGAAACTGCTGGCCCCACTGCCGGCTCCCCCCCCCCCCCGCTGCCGGCTTGACAGGGCAGGTGCTGCTGTTGAGTGGCGGCTGGGGCTGAAGTTCCGGGAAGGAAACCGGTCCCGCCAGCTCCCAAGTGGGGCACGCTGGGGCGCCACCCCCTGCCCCCCAGGGGGTTACCTGTTCAGCCGCTCCAGCAGTTCGGTGACGGCGCTGAGGTCGGAGTCGCGCACCTCCTGCACCAGGGTGATGTCGTAGCGGTCCAGGATCTGGGTCAAGCGCACCGTCGTGAGAGGCGCCCCGCTGCTGGGTCCGAGGCACGGGGGCCTGCCCGGCCCACCCAACCCTCCGGTGCTCTCAGGGGCCCGTGGAGAGCCCGGGCGGGCAGGGCAGGAGGTCAGCACCAACCACCCGTCCCGGACCCTCCTGTGGCCCCCTAAACAGCTACAAGGGCTGCCCCCCGTCCTGCCCTCCCTGTAGCTCCAGTGCTAATCCAGGGCCAGTTGCAGGAAGATGGGAGGACCGGGGGGGGGTGGCAATGACCTCCGTAAGAGCATCCAAAGAGCCCCACTGGATCAGGCCCATCCAGCCCACCCTCCTGCATCTCACAGTGGCCCTGCAGGTGCCTCAGGGAGCACACAGGACGGCAGGAGGCCTTGCGCCTGGCCCGCGGAGGCAGCCTAACCCCCTGTGACGGATGCTCCCGCCATCAACCTGTCCGATCCCCTTTTAAAGGTGTCCAGGGCAGGTGCTGTCAGCACATCCTGTGGCAAGGAGTTCCACAGGTTAATGACATGCCAGGTGAAGCACTATTTGCCTAGTGCTGTGGCCCCCGGGGTGCCTCCCCTCGCACCCACCCCCTGATGGCCCGCCAGGCACCTCCACGCCCCTTGGCCGGTCCAGGCACGGGGGCCGCGGGACCCACCTGGCCAGCCGGTCTGCCGCCCCTGCGGCCCACTCAGTCCCACTGGGACTGAGGCTGCTGCCGCCGCCGCCCGGCTCTCACCTTCACTATCACTTCCGCGGGGCCCTCGTCGGCCAGCTTGCTGTCGCCAAAGCTCTGGATGTTGAAGGCGCAGATGCGGAGCGTCATGGTCCTTCCCTGGAGGGGGGCGAAGGCCGGTCTGGGTGGGCTGGCAGAGGCAGGCCCTGGAGCAGCTGCCTCGCTGCTGCCTGCACTCACAGGGAGCTCTTGAACCCGGGACTGACTCGGGCGCGTCCGGACGTCGATCTCGCATCACTTGGTGATTCACGGCCAGCCACGTGACGCCCATCCTTGGCCTTGTCAGCACTTAGCGATCAAGGCGGGTACGCGAGACCCACCCTGGAGAGGCAGAATCTGGGGCTCTAGCGCTCCCCCCCCCCGTGATCCCAGAGGGAGACTGAACCTGGAGCCCGCTTTGCCTGGGAGTGTCTGGCATCCTGCAACCCAGCCGGGAGGAGGGGCGGCGATGCCTGGAGCACCTGGAGGCTGCCTGGGAACCTCCGCCGGTCCTCGGAGGCCCCACACAGGCTGGCGGCCGGGAGGCTGGCAGGACGTCCCTCCCTCCCTCCCTCCCTCCGGGGCTGTGTCAGGCGGCTGCCAGTCCGACACGGTGGGTCCGCCCGGCCCAACCAGCCTGATCAGCCCTCTTGCGGCCTCTGGATGCCAGCTCTGGGCCAGCTGCTGATGCCAGCCGGCCTCTCGTCTGCCCGAGGAAGGCTCGGCTTGGCTGCTTCAGCCTGGCTGGGGGTGAGTGGCACGCTCCAGCAAGGTGGGGTGGGGGGGGATGCGATGGGCTCTGGGCTTCCCAGGGTGGACGGCCTGTCGTGGCCCTTCCTGGCTGCCCTGCTCCAGAACCACCCCCTGGCGTGCCTGTTTCTGCATCCCTGGGAAGGCGCATGATGGGCAATTTGAAACATTGGCGCAGGTGCCTGTCCACGCTGAACTCACAGCGGGCCAAACAGACCCTCCAGGTTCAGAGGCAGTCTACCCCTGCGCGGCCGTGGTCTGGAGAGGGGCCGGGCAGGTGGAGGCGACGGTGGCCCCACGCCTCGCTTGGGCGCTTGCCGGTGGGGCTTCCTGAGTCTTGCGGCGGAGGGTCCCGAGGCCAAGCCTCAACCCCGGAGGAGGTCTGCCTGCTGCCTGCACCGGAGGGCGCACAGCAGCCAGCTCCTTGCGCCACAGGCAGAGGACTGGGGTGGAGGCAGCCTCGGCCCTGCCTGGTGCCCCTGAGCCCGGGTGCCAAGGGACAGCGAGCCCCAGGGAGTCGGTGCCTACCAGGTGCGGTGCGGCCGTCGGGAGAAGGTGCGGGCTGCTGCCGAAGGAGTCCTCCCCTTGCCTTGCCGGGCGCGCTCTCCCTCCGCGTCTGAGGAGCGGCCTCCCAGCATCGGTGCCGGAGAGGAAGCCGGAGCCGCTCCCCTGGGAGGCGGGGCGCATGGGTGCGCCTCCGAGCAAGCGCTGCCGAGGAACTGCGGCCGCCTTGCGCAGGTGGGTTGGCCCAGAGGGGCCGAAAGGGGGGGCGGCCCAGAGGAGCGCCCTGGGGACGGAACTGCCCCCCTCCCGCTACCCCAGAGGCCCCAGTTGGGGGGCCCTGGCCTTTCGCCCACTCTCAGCAGGGGAGTCTTTCCCAACATGGCACTTCGCAGGAGTGTGAGAGGACAGGCCCCCGCCCCAGGCAGCCTGCAATCCGCCCACAGGAACCGCAGAGGAGGGGAAGTGGCGGGGAGGGGGAGGTGCCCTCACTCCAGGAGGACGTGCGTGTGGGGAGCCAGGAAGCTGCGCCCGGGACTCAAGGCAGGTGCGCTTCACAACTCGAGGAAGTCGGAGAGCAGCCTGTGCTCCGAGGATCAGGGCCCGCAGGGGGAGAAGGCAGCATCCTTCAAGGGGGGCAGAGACCTTTGGAAGGCTGAGGAGGGGAGGTGCCCAAAGCTTCACCTGTGCAGGTGTTTCGTCTGTGCAGGAGCCCCGTCAGAACCGAAGAGGGCGCACTGGTGCATTGACACATTCAGAGGAGCGCCTTCGCTGGAGCCTGCACCCTCCGAGGGGGTCCTGAAGCACGCCGTGGAATGATGCTGGTGATTCTGACGGGGGTGGTGGTGCAGGGGTTGATTTGTACCCAAGCCCAGCGTCAAAAGGGGGGCTCCGGAGCCCAGAGATTTCCCTGGACCTTACACTTTCCAACCTCACCCAGACTCCCTGCCTCTGTGTGTGTGTGTGTGTGAAAGGTGTGCGTTGTGGACACACAACAGCAGTGGCTGCTGCAAGTCAAATGCACTCCGGGGGCCCCTTCACGCGGTGGAAAGTGGCCGGCGGCAGCGGCAGACCATGAAGGAGGTTGAGGGGAGCTCAGGACTCAGCTGCTAAAGAAGGAGGGTTTGGTGCCCCCCCCCCGGTCACTTCCCACTCCAGCCTGAGCCTGAACACAGCGATGCTGCTGACTTCCCTGGCTGTGCCGCCCTGCTTTGCCCCCTTTAGGAAGAAACCTTGTCGTCGTCGTCCCCCGAGAAACTGGACTCAGGCCCTGGACTCAACCCTGAGACTTCACCCGGGGACCCCCCACCCACCCATCAAGCGCCCCCAGGTGTCTGTGTGTGGCCAGCCGGGCAGCTGGAGATGCCAGCGACGCCCTCCCCGCTCTGGCCGGGATCCTGGCTTGCCCGGCACCGCGAGGACTTCCAAGCAGGGACAGGCACCGCTGGGGGGGGGCCCTCACGGGGGCAACACATTTATTCAGGCCCTGCACGAACCGCCACATTCTGCAAGTTTATCATCTTCATTTATAGGATCTGGAACCGAATTAATGAGAAGCCTGAAGAGGCAGCATCAGCCGTCTTGGGACAGGAGAGGGTCCTGGGACCAGGCGTGGGGGCGCCCAGGAGCAGCGAGCGAGAGCCCCCCCTCCGACGCCGCTCCAAAGCTGACGCACAGCCCGTGAGTGAAGGCCAGCTGTGCACCACGGGGGGGGGGGGGGGGCGAGGGCAGGGGGGGGCTAGCCAGACTTCAGCGTCACCTCCACGGGGTAGTGGTCGCTGACCGCCAAGGCCTGCAGCGGGAAGAGAGGCAGAGGCGTTAGTGGGGGCGGAGCCCGGCTTGGGCGGCCCCGGGGCTTTCTGTGGCCAGTCTCCGCTTGGCCTCCCAACCCCCAAGTCTGCCAGGGGGCTTCTCACGTCTTTGGCGCTCAGCCGGAGGGCCTGCTGGAAGTTGTCCACGCGAGCTGTTCCGGGCAGGATGGCATCCAGCAGCCGGGGGCCTGTCACCACGATCCTGCATCACGGCAGCGCAGAGGGAGGAGGTGAGGGCCCAGGAAGGGCGCACAGGCGGGGCGGGGGGGGGGGGCTTCCTTCCCCAGGACAGACAAGGAATGTGGCATATGCCACAGGCAGTGAAAATCCTCCGTTTTGCCCGTGGTTCACCTGTCGGAGGCTTCCCGGGATGCCCGAGGGATGCCCCGTGGCTTGGAGAAGGTCAGCACTTGCCCCTCCGTGCCAGTGCCTTTGGCCCCCCCCCCAGCCCCCCTGCGGCAGGTCTTCAGGGCCTCGTCCTCCCCCTGCCTCCTCCCCTCCGCGTCCTTGACCTGACGGCCTTCGCAAGGCTTGGGCTGCAGAGGCAGATCTAAGGGAGGGCAAAGCTCTAAGTGTTGCAGGAAGCCTTACCCTGTCATGTCCATCCCTCCTCTCCCCTGCTGCTGTAGCCAGTAAGCAATGCCAAGATGTTGCTGTTCCCTGTGAGGATTGGCTAAAACGGTGCAGGAGAGGAGTGATTTCCACTGCAAGGTCAGGCTTCTTGCAAAACTTAGAGCTTTGCCCACCCTTAGATCTGCCTCTGTTGGGCTGCTGCCCGTCCTCCGTGGCCTCGGCCGGCCAGGCCGCTCACCGGTCGTAGGCGCAGACCGAGGGGCCCACGGTGGTGTCTGCGGAGTCCGGGATGAGCCAGTGCAGGGCGTGGCTGGTGCGCAGGCGGATGTGGGGCCAGTCCCCGGCCCGGACGAAGGAGCAGCCGGCGTTGAAGTCGCCCAGGAAGATCATCTCCTGCCGAGGAGCGACCGGCTCTCAGCCACAGGAGGGGGAGGCGGCGGCCCCCATCCGGGCACTCCCTGCCTGGCGTGGCAGCTGCTCCAGGGAGGGGGCGAGAGCCGGGACCTGCCCTCCCGCCCTCAGCCACGGTGCTGGGGGGCCGCTCACCTCGCTCCCCCACTTCTCCCTCACGTCCAGGTACACGTCGTAGAGCGCATCGATCTCGGCCACGGCGTCGCTGGGCGGGGTGTGCAGCGGCACCAGGATCAGCTCCTTCACCTCTGCGGGAGAAGCGGCAGTCCCAGCGCTGCCCCCGGGTGCCCACGTGCCCCTTCCCTCTGCCAGCCCTGCCAGCCTCCCGCTCCCGTGCAAGCCCTGGCGCCTGCAGGGCGGAGGGAGCTGCTCACCGGTCTCGGGCGCCAGGAACTTCGCGATGAAGGGCTCCCGGCTGAAGGCGTCCTCCCCGCAGGGCTCGCAGCCGTCGTCGTAGTAGTAGCTGTCCAGCAGCTGCACTTGGTCCTCCCTGTGCCGGGAGAGCCCCGTCAGGCTCCGGTTCTCCCTGATGGGCAGGGAAGCCTCCCGAGGGACCGGGGAGCCTTGGCGGCTGGCAGCCCGGAGCCAGGGCCCCCGGGGAGCAGCTGGGGCCTTGCGGAGCGTGGCGGGATGGGCTGAGGCCAAGTGGCCGCCTGGCCGCGAGGAGCCTGCAGGACGCCTGCCGGTTGCGTCGCAGGCAGTCACGGAACAGGCGGGGTTGTCTCTGCCCCCCCCCAGCCGGCCCCTCACCTGTAGATGAAGAGGTACTGCTCCTTGTAGCTGCTGCGCCCCAAAGGCTTGCTGACCACGTAGCCGAAGGGATTCGGTGTGGCCCTGGGGGAGGGAACTGGGGTGAGGTGCCGGAAGACAAGGAATGGCAGGCAGGGGTCTGGCCCCCACTGGCCCCATGCAGGGTGGGAGCCAAGGGCCCTTCCCACTGGGCCATTCTCCAGAAGAGACTTTGCCGGCCTTGTGCCCCCCCCCCCCCGTCCTGCGGCTGTTTCTGCTTGCTGCAGAGGCAGGACCTCTCCCGTGGTACTTTCAGCTGGGAGTCCCGGGGACCGAACTCGGGACCTGCCACCCACCCAGCAGCCTCTGCCACTGAGCACCTCCTGGGGCCGCATCCTGCCTGGGTTCGGTTCCCCCCACCCACCAATCAGGCCCCCACTGACAATGTCCGGCCAAGACACCCACTCGTTGAGTTGGCTCATCAGCTTCTTGACTGCACTGAGGTCAGCATCTCGGACTTCCTGGACCAGGACGATGTCATAGGTGGACACGATCTGAAGAGACAGGAAGTGGGCAGAGTGATGCTCATGAGCTCTGGCTCAGAGGAACACGAGAGAACAAGCACTGGGGAGACGGGCATGACCTCCGTTCACATCTTTATCAGTTGGTTTATTTGGCACTCTCCATGTACAGGAAGGCCCCCAAGAGTCGGGATGTGCCCCTAGGCAAAAGTCTCAGCCTGCCTCCTGTTGAGCCCGACGCTTCTTTGGGGCTTCAGGCAAAAATGTCAAAGGCAGCCCCAGAGCTCTGCTGCCACCCAGAATTATCCCACCCCAAATCCTGCATTAGACCAGTAGGCAGCAAACAGCAGGAATCCGTCCTTGGGCTCTGCCAGGTGTCTCGCTCAGGTGTGGCCAGGTGAACTCACCTTGACAATGAGGCTTGCAATGGTCTCGTTGGACAGTTTGCTGTCCCCGAAGGTCTGGATGTTGAAGGCGCCCAGCCTCAGGGAGAGGGTCACGCCCAGGAGCTGAGCCACGCCCAGAAGCGCCAGCAGCAGCATCGACCTCATGCCCCAGACCTGCAGGAAGGGAAAGCAAAGCCCTTTCACACCCACCCCACACTGGGTCTGCATCTCCCATGGCAGGAGCGCCTTGCGTCACCCCCATTGTGGTCCTCCTCCCGTTTCAGACCGTACAGAATAAATTTCAATATCATGCGCGCAGCCTAAATGCAGCAGCATCACTAGGGTTGGTGTCACCGTCATTCATTCTTTGTTTTAATATACAAATCACCCAGCAAATCAGCAACCAAAAAACAAAAACAAAACAGTGGCCAACTTGATGCCACTCACACAGCTGAAAAAAAGCTTCTAGTATTAGCTCTGATGCATGGAAATGAGAGCTGACTCCTCCTGACGCCCGATTGGTTCCCTGCTGTGTCAGACTAAGACCTCATTGGCTCTTGGAACAATCAGTCTCACTGGCCAGTTCTGAGTTGGGGAAATCCACTTTTTGTCATGTAAGGCGGTTGTGTTTTCTTTTTCTGGTTAATTGGCCATAACATTTGATAGAATACAAGTCATTCAACGGGGTTTGTTTCATTACATTCTGCAGGAAATTACCTTTCCAGTGATATATAGCATGATGGTATTATTCAACAATGCAAATTTTCCAAAAGTTTTCCAAACTTTTGGCCACTAGTGGTATTACACACACACCCAAGGGTGTCACGTGGCGTGGTCTGTGCCCCCTCATGATGCCACTGCACAGAGGACCATCTAGAAGCCTAAAAACACACAAAAAAACCTACAAATGTGGGGAGAGCAGGTTTGATGCAGGCTGGACTGTCCAAAGAGTTTGAACTGGCTGTTGAGTATAAATTCTGTGTAGAGAGAAAATAGGGGCTAAAAGGAGGGAAGGTGTGTCGTGACAGTAAGAGGAGGGGGCTCTCTGGTGCCCTCTGGAGACCTGCCTGCTCCCACGGCCTTGCCTCTGCCTTCCACCAATCTTACAGCAGCGCCCACAAACACACACCCCTGCGGCGTTCCAGGACTCTGGGTCCTTGCGTGCAAACCCTCACCCTCCCCAGCCAGACGGAGCCCCTTCTGGTCTCCCGGAGCCACTGGCCAGCCTTACCTGATGCAGGTAACGTGCCTGCTGGAGAGACCTTCTGCCTCACAGGGCTCTTCTTGCAGACACACCTCCACGCAAGGTCACCTTCCCCTGGTGAAAGACATGATTGTTTCTGGGGCACGCAGGGGTGGGGAGGAAGAGACCGTCGCTGCACATTTCTCATGGGCCACAGCCTCTGCCCCATAGACAGGGAAGCTTGCCCCATCCACAAGCGTCTTCCTTCCTCGCTCCCCTGAAATAAATGGGAGTTGACCCCTCTTCCGAAGCTGGTCTGAGCTTGCAGAGTGTGTGGAGGGGGGGGGCTGCAGAAACCGCAGGGGCGACACCCTGCTCCCCTCTTGCCCTAGCAAACTCCGCTGGGCCAGAAAGGTCCCAATCGTGCCTGAGAAGGGACCCCTAAGCCTCGTATTCTTGATTACATAATCTGACCTGGAGGAAATGGGCACCCATACTGCAGATGAAATCTACAGGACACCTGGCCAGGATTTGCACGTACCTGGGCTGTTCCTGCTCACTCAGGAGACAAGTCCATCTGACCCAAGTTTCTTAAAATGTCTTACATCAACCCTGACCTCGCTGGCGTTCGCTTATCATATTATTTGCACAGGTGTATGAGTTCCACACAAGGCATTTTGGCATGGGGGGGGGGAAGGGGACATTTCAAGCCCTTTTTTGTCAGAGAGGACGAGGTGTCAACACGAACATGGTGGCTTGGAGATTGTGAGCCCCTCGGGGCACAGGGAAGCCCCTCCTCCGGCCTTTTGCTACCTGAGCCTCTTGAGAAATCCTGGTTGGGAAAGACAGGGGGTCGACCTGAAAGCGCAGGACGAAGCCCCACAGGGTGAAGTTTCACACATTCCCAGCATCTAGTCTGAGCCCAGAAATATTAACCAGGAGCCAGGTTAACCATTTTAACCAAATGACTTGATTTGCACTTTGAAATGGGTATAAAACATAACACGGGTGAAAAGATCTATTCAGGCCCCCCAGGGCTGACCGCCGTTCACGTTCCCGTGCCGCGGAGAGCTGACTCAGGAGAATCGCAGGAACAACACAGGAACATGCAGCCCTGGCAGCCCAGTGGCATCCTTGAAGGGCGCACCTTCCACGTGCTCCGACTCTACCTGATGACGCCAAAATCCCAGTGAGTCCTGGGCCCTGCGTGACCCTATTCTTGCCTCTCCTCTCCAAGCCCCTGGAATTCCTGCTGGTAAGACAGTCGAGGACCCGCCAATTCCCCCAGGCTTCGAATCCCTGATGGATGAAATCACTGACAGTGTCTAATCATTACCCTGCTGCATTTTTCTGCTGTTGCATTGTGACTGTTGATCCCGCTCTGGAGATTTATTTACTTTTTTAATTCTTTTGTTCTCTTTGAAAGGGCACAAACAGGCAGATGCGTATACAGTCTAGACAAGGGGCGGCCAAGGTGGCTTAATGGAAGAGCAGCATAGGATAAACTTCAGCTGCTTGGTAGCTGCCATGTTTAAGAAGCATTTAAATTCTGAAGTCTATTGACCCACCATGAACGTGTTTTAGGGTGCAGTCCTAACCCGGAGTTAGGCCAGCACAAGGGCCACCATAAAGTATGTACACCATCCTCCCTGACTCCAAGAGTTGATCCAAGCATGCTTTACAGTGGGCCTTGTGCCAGCCAAACTTTGCTGGCCTAACTGTGCCAGCCTCACTCCAGGTTAGGCTTGCACCCCTAATCCAGTGGATTTTTAGTTTATACCTGGTAAATAATTATGAAGCTTGATACCTTATGTATCTTTTCTACCAATTGTGATGCAAAAAGGAGTCCAGCAAACATATTTTTGCAAGCTGCACGTTATAGTTAGTGCTCATCATGGGCATAGCTAAAGCACAGGGGGTACAGATTGCACCAGGCAAAAACTTTAGAGGGCAACTAGAGAAGCTTGGTGCTATTACACTAAGTGTCCTTGGGCAGGATCCCTGGAAGAAGTGTCTGGAGGCAAGATAAATTGATGTGGATTTCTTTATTAAAACAACCAGACAGAGCCAAGTTCTGTCTCTTTCTCTGTTTCTCAGGCAAGCTGCTTGCCACACACTGTCCATTTTTTCTCTCTCTTAGCTGAAGAGCAGGGAAGATGTTCTTCAGAACAGGATTTCAGCTGGCATCAAGACGGGAGCTCCTGGTGTTCAATCAAGATGTCCCTGGTGGTCTCTGAACTCCTTAGGCTCAGCCAGCCTCCTTTTATAGCCCTCCTCAACCAGGCTGGCCACGCCCCTTTCTGCACCCCATCCTCAGTCTTCCCTCTGGTCCTGCTCCCTCTCCCGCTCCCCTCAGAGGAGGTGGCAGGCCTGGGGTCACACAGAGTTCATCTCTGGGCTAAGCCAATCACAACATGCGTCCACGATCCACAGGGAAGGACTGAAGCTCAGGCAGTGATGTCATGCACCCACTACGCACCACTACGTGAGTACCGGTTCCTAGAAGTTGAGCTGGCCCCGCCCACTCAAAGCTGGCCCCTGCTATTTAACCAGGGAACAGTTGAAGCAAAATATGTATGTACACATCTCTAGAAAGCAAAGCAATAGAAGTTAAATCAACACTAACCACAAGCTGAAGTTATTACAAACACGATCACCTCCATGGCCACAATCATGACATCACTTCCGGCTTATGACATCACTTCCGGTGGGCGGACCCCGACAAGTGCCAATCAAAAGTGAGTACCTGTTCCTAAATCATTTGGATGACACCACTGAGCTCAGGAGTTCTGGACAAGCCCCAACAGGCCCAACTCAATGGAGCTCCAACAGGGAAGAGCAAACCAAACAAGTTACATAAGCTGAGCAGAAGCAGAGCCGGAGCTCTGTCACCACAGGTCTCACCAGCAGGTATCACCACAGGTGACAGGAGCGTGGGAGGGAAGCAGGTGCTGCCACCACCACACCAAAGCCCAACCCCCTCCCCTGTCCCTGGGCCAAGGAGAGGTCCTGCCGCAGGGCTGTGCTGCCAGGGAACTGCGTGCAGGAGAGCTCCGTCCACAAAGCCAACCGGTTACCAACATGGGGGGGGGGCCCGACTGGCATCATTGCCAAGGTGCAGCAGGCAGCCCACCACTGCCACCCCCACCCCCAAGGAGGGGCACTCCTGGCCTCCCTTCCCTGCTCCAGGGGCTTTATTTTCTGCTGCTGTTGGCGCCCCGATTCCAAGCACCTTCACTCGCCCCCTGGCAGCAGGTGAGGGTGAGATAGACCTGTGCTTATCCACACAGAGGTAAGTGGCCATGGAGTTCCCTCCCAGATGAATGTAAACAGGATTGCAAGCTGTTGCTGCTGCTGTTGCTGCTTCTTTTATTATTGTTGTTGTTGTTGTTGTTGTTTTGTTGTTGTTGTTGTTATTATTATTATTAATAATAATAATAATAATACATACATACATACATACATACATACATACATACATACCCTGCCTTTCCCATGCTGAAGAAAATGCCCAAGGCTCTTGAGAACATAAAAGTACAATATAACCGCAATAAGTAAAACACATTTAAAAAAATTAAAAAAATTAAAACACTTAACATTAACGCAAAGAACGTTCAAAACAGGGTGAAACCAAATATAATATTATTATTGTTGCAGTTACACACACGCACAGAGTACCGAGCCCTCAAGGCACGCTCAGAGACACTCTTTCAGGGCTTTCTTGAGCGCACGAGGCGAAAAGCGCCTCCTAGAGCTGCGGCGTTTCTAAGCCGCCGGCAGGTGGCGCTGCAGCGCAGGATTCGCTGGCCGGCGAAGGGCGACTGCCGCTGCACCATGCGGTGCTTTTTGGCCCGGCCGGGCCGCCGTCGGTCCTTGTCGCCGCGGAAGCTGCCCGCGGACGGGCCATTGAGCGGGTGGCGGCGGAGGTGAGCGCCCCCCGGACACGTGTCCGGCCCCCCCGCGGCTGGGGGGCGGAGGGGCGCCGTGTGCAGCGAAGTCGTGACGTCCTGGGGACGGGGGGGCAGGCTCACATGTGCGCGGCAGCGCAGAGGCGGGATGACACGTGTGAGCAGGTGACACGTGAATGTGGCACGTGTGAATGCCCCCCGTGACACTTTTGAGGCGAGATGAGCGCACGGGGGCTGCAGGGTGGCCTCGCCCTCTGCAGGCGCATCTGAACAGGCTTCCCCGCGTGGCTCCCCCGCAGGCTCACCATGAGCGACATCCGGCACTCGCTGCTCCGCCGGGACGCCCTGAGCGCGGCCAAGGAGGCCCTCTACCACCTGGACATCTACTTCAGCAGCCAGCTGCAGAGCGTGCCGCTGCCCATCGTGGACAAGGGCCCCGTCGAGCTGCTGGAGGAGTTCATCTTCCAGGTCCCCAAGGAGCGCAGCTCCCAGACCAAGGCAGGCGGGGGCGGGGGCGGGCTGCGGGGGGCGGGGGGCGCCGGACGGCTGGGCTCAAGTCCTGCGTAGCCAGGAAGCGCCCTGGAAAACTGGGGCAGGCACCCGTCGGCACCGGCTCCTCACAGGGCTGTCGTGGGGCCGGCAGACATAACCGGGAAAGTACCGTGCCCTCCCCTGCGCCGCGGGGGGGGGGCGCTGGCCCAGGGGCTGCCGTTCGTGGGAAGCCGTCTCAGGCGCCGCCTCCTCCTCCTCCTTGTGCCCGCAGAGGCTGAACTCGCTCCAGGAACTGCAGCTGCTGGAGATCATGTGCAGCTACTTCCAGGAGCAGAGCAAGGACTCCGTCCGGCAGGTCATCTTCTCCTCCCTCTTCAGCCCGCAAGGGAACAAGGCCGACGACGGGCGGATGGCCCTGCTGGGGAAGCTCGTCTCCATGGCGGTGGCCGTGTGCAGGGTGCCTGTCCTGGAGTGCGCGGCCTCGTGGCTGCAGGTGAGGGGCCGGGGGGGGGGGAACAGAGGCCTGCGTTGTGGCTGTGCGTGGTGGGGACGGTGCTGAAGCAGGCGGCAGTGGCAGTCCTGGCGTGGGGTGGGCAGGCGGGGCTGCAGCCGAGGGTCTCTGGCTTCCGCTGCGTGCCTGAGCGTGGCACTGCGCTTGGGGGTGCATCCGGGGCGCATCCTCCCTGTCGGGGTGTCACTGTGGCTGTGCCCCCCTCTTCCAGCGGACGCCAGCCGTCTACTGCATGCGGCTGGGCCAGGCCCTGGTGGACGACTACTGCGGCCTGGTGCCGGGCTCCGTCCAGACCTTGAAGCAGGTCTTCAGCGCCAGCCCTCGCTTCTGCTGCCAGTTCATCGCCGCGGTCACCATGCGCTACGACATGTCCTCAGGTGAGCTCCTCTCCTCGCCCCGCTGCCCCGCTCCGTCCCCAGTGGGCAGGCGGGGCTGGGACGTGCGCTTCCGCCCTCCTTCCAAAGGGCGGCCCCGGGGGCCCGCCAGACACCTGCTGTGGCCCTCCTCCTTCCAGACGACCTCATCCCCCCTCCGGACCTGCTGGAGATGGTGGTCTCCTGGATCTTCGAGGACCCCCGCCTGGTCCTCATCACCTTCCTGAACACGCCCATCGCGGCCAGCCTGCCCATCGGCTTCCTGGAGCTCACCCCGCTCAGCGGGCTGATCCGCTGGTGCGTGAAGGCCCCGCTGGCCTACCGGAGGAGGAAGCCCCCGCCGCCGGGCCCCAGGGAGCCCCCCGCCGCCGGCCCCGCCCAGGACCGCCAGGCCCTGTACTCCAAGCTGCACCTGAGCGTCCTGCAGGTGCTGATGATGCTGCAGGGCCACCTGACCGAGAAGAAGCTGTACGGGCGCCTGGGGCTGGTGCCCTTCGAGCACGTGGTCTCGCTGGTGGAGGACCTGGGCCGCCTGGCCGACGAGCTCAACCCGCTCAACGCCTCCGAGGAGACCGAGCTGGCCCTGGACCGCCTGGCGCAGGCCCTGCAGGTGGCCATGGCGTCCGGAGCCCTGCTGTGCACTCGAGGTAGGGAGGGGCAGCTGGGGGCGAGGGGCAGGGCTGGGCGGGGGGGGGGGTCTTGGGCCCTGTCCTGGCAGAGCGCAGCTCCTGCTCAGCCTCACCTGTGCACCTGGGCTGGGCAGGTCCCCTTCTCAGTGTGCCGCACTCCTGCTCCAAGAAGTGCTCCTCGGGGCTGCTGGTCCGGTGCGGGGCTGAGCTCCACAGCAGCGGAGGGCGCAGGGAGTTCGCGGGCCAGCGGGCCTCCTCAGGGGACTGTCCAGGGGCGCGGCCAGAGCGCACTGCCCCCGCTCCCTCCCTCCCTCCCTCCCTCCCCCCGACGTGGTTCCCTTCTCTCTCCTTGCAGAGGACCTCAGGACCGTGTGCTCCAGGCTGCCCCACAACAAGTAAGGCCACAACCTGTCTCCAACACTCCGCGGGGCTGGAGGCGGGCCGTGCCCACTCCTGAACTGCCCGCAGGCAGCCTCTGCCTCGTGGGCAGCCAACGGCACGGCCGGTGTGGGCTCAGGCAGGGAGGCCTGCAGCTCAGGCGTGGACCACCCACTCTGCCTGCAGAAGGTCTGCTCCTGGGCAGAGGACCTGGCGGCAGGTGTTGGGAGAGGGAGCTCCCTGCCTAGGCCAGCAGGTACTGGCCTGCCTTGGTGTTGGCTGGTCCCTGTGCTGGCAGACCCCGGGCCCTTCGTAGCCAGGGCCCTTTGGCCAGCCACCTTCCCCCTGGCGATGTGCCTGCTGGAGGGATCCCAAGGGGCCCCTCCTTGCAACCTTTGACCCCTGGCCTTGCATCCTGCCCCCCTCACCTCTTGCCTTCTCCCTGCAGCCTGCTCCAGCTGGTGATCTCCGGTCCGGTCCAGCAGCCAGCCCACGCCGCCCTGCCCCCGGGCTTCTACCCCCCCATGCACACCCCTCCGCTGGGGTACCCGCCCCACGCAGCGATGCCAGCGCACCCGGCTCTGCCCGCCCACTCTGTGCAGACGTTCATGCCGGGAATGGCGTTCCCGTACAGGCCAATCCGCTGAAGACACGGAGCTGGGGCCGGCTGGGGCTCTGGCGCCCTCGCAGGGAGAGCAGGCGCTTTTGGGGTGCTGCGTGATGACTGCAGGAAGGAGGGAGCACCTGAGTCCCCCAGCAGCAGAGCCCCGACAGCACCAGGCAGGACACGGGCCCAGGAGGCTCCTTTGGATTCCATCCCGTTGCGGGGATGAGAGGAGAGGTCGAGCCCTTTGGAACCGACGGGACATTTTCACTGTCAGCTTGGTATGACTTTTGCCAACCAGGACCCAGAAATGGGGGGGGGGGAGAGAAACAGGATTTTTTGTCTGCTGTTCCCACACTTCTGTTCGGCCTTGTCCTGCTCTCTCTTGAGGAGCACTTTTGGATGCTTCCAGTGTCAAAAGGAGACTGGCCATTGTAGTTTTGTAAGCTACTGTTATGGCCTCCTCCTGTTACTACTTGTATGTATAGTTTGGGAGAGTGTGTGTGTGTGTGCGCGCGCTTGTGCGCACACACGTGTGTTTTTTAAACTGCAGGTTTTTGCTTCCAAAGTTTCTGTAAGAAAAAAAAAAGAAGACAACCACAAAAGAAATTACCCATGGCTTTTTTTTGGTGCATTAATCTTTCACTCTAATGGGGGTGGCGGCGGCAAGGGTGAATAGGCTACTTCAAATGCCAGGTGCAGGGGAGTGGCAATGAGATGCAGGTATCTTGTGTGTTCCCTGAGGCATCTGATGGGCCACACTGAGAGGCAGGAAGCTGGGCTAGAGTCCTGATCCAGCGTTCGTGGGATGGGGTGGAGAAATGGACGAACGTCAAGTGGCGGGCTGTCCCAGCGGCCTGCCTGCCTGCCTGCCGCCAATAGCAGGTGAGCGCCCGCTCAGTGGCAGCCCCTCCCGCGGCAGAGTGTGGCCTCAGAGCCTGCGCGCAGCCGTGGCCACTGCCTCCGTCGCGCGGGGGCGTGGCCTGTTCCCTTCCCAAGATGGCGGCGGCGCTGCCAGGGGCCCACGTGATGCGTCCGCCAATCGGGAGTCGCGTTGCTGCGAGGTCGGGCTGTCGCCGCCCGGCTGAGAAGAGGAGAGTCGCCGTCGCTGCCGCCGCTCCGTGCCCGGCCTGGCTGCGCCGCTGTCGCCCCCCCCCCTGCCCGCCGCGGATGCGCTGAGCCGCCCGGACGCCGCCGGGGCCGCCGCCGCCCCGCCCCAGGTGAGCCGGGCCGCGTCTGCGGGGAGGGGGGCCGGGACCCCCGCCCAGCCTGTCACGTGACCCGGCGGGCCGGGCTCGCCCCGCAGCAACCCCGCCGGCTGCACTGGGCCTTACTCCCGAGTAGGAGGGAGGTGCCCGGGCAGGTCTCCGCTCGGCCTCTGCAGCTGCCCGGGCGACCTTGGGTGGGGGGGGGGGAGGACGGAGGACGTCGGCGCTGCTGCCGCTGCCCGGAACTCCCCGGAGGGAGGGAGGGAGGCGCTTGACCTGCTTCCTTCCTGGACACGCGCGCACCTGCCTCCCCGCGCGCACCTGGAGGGCAGACCCTAGAGGGGGTCGCAGCACCGAGTCTGCACGCAGCCGTCCGAAGAGCCCCTGTGCTGGGTCAGGCAGGCCGAAGGGGGCCCATCCGTCCAGCTCCCTGCATCTCCCAGGGGCCCACCAGACGCCCCAGGGAGCAGCGCACAGGAGCACCGGAGGCCTCGCAAAGCGACGCACAAAGTCTCTGAACAAAAAATCCAGTCAGCTAAAAGTGCTACAAACTTTTACTAAGGCCTTCAGGCCAACCCCCAGGACTCACCGGAACATAGGAACAGCCCTGCTGGATCAGGCCAAAGGCCCCTCTAGCCCAGCTTCCTGGATCTCTCAGTGGCCCACCAGGTGCCTCAGGGAGCACACGAGACAACCCGATAGGCCTGTGTAGCGCACTGGCTGTCGTCTTCGTGACCTTTGGAAGCAGAGGTGCCATCGCAGTCCCCACCGCTGTGCTTAAGGCACTTGCCTGACCTTGAACTCCGGCCTCTGCCTGCAGCGAGCTGCCTGAGGACTGCTTTGGGTGTTCTGTTTCCTCCTGGCTGCTTCCTCCCTGTGAACCTCCTGGCCTCATCCCCCCCCCCCTAGTGCCCTGGGCCCCCCCCCCCCAAGAGTCACAGTACAAAGCATGACAAGCATCTTCAGTTCCTTGTGGCCAAGACTTCAGTAGCAGAGTACCCAGGGCCTGTCATGCTGAAGCTGGAGTCCCAGTGGACGGCTGTGGCAAAGGAATCCTGGGGCAGGAGTTGGTTTGGGGGCCCTGAAATCTTCACTTGAGATCTGTCACGGGCTGCCTCCCCCGAGCAACAATTCCCAGAGGTCCTGCTGGTGTTGAGCAACACTGAGAAAGGAACAACTGTTGGTTTAGAACATTGACATAATATTACGTAGAATATTTGCTGCTCCTTTGTGGCAAGGCAGGTTCTGGGGGCTTTCTCTCTCTGGCACGTGGCTGTGTGGCTCTGCGGTTGGGGCTGAGAGCCCCTTGGGTGTTGCAGTGCGTGCTGTGTTGGCTGGCATCCTGTCCCAGCAGCTAATGGGCCCCTCGTTCTGAATAATTAAGGATCCGGTGTCGTGTTTCCAGCCTGAACTTGGGACCTTGAATGATGAGACTCTCGGATGCCTGCCGCTAAAAAGCCACCTGGTATCAGGTGTTGGGTGTTTTTCCTGGGGCTGTGGTGGGTGGCGAGAGATTTGGCCTCCCCAGTGCCGCTTGGAAGGACCCTCAGCTGCTGGGGTTAGGGCTTGTTCAGTTAGGGCTGCAGGGCAGAGGACCAGCATAGAACATTTCATGTGAGGGCATAAAACTGAGGGAGCAAACTGAGTCCTTTTGGGGGCTCCCTCCCTTCAAGTGGCGGGTGTGACGGGCCTGGGGGTGTCGCAGGGTGGGCTGGGGTTTGTGGCTTCTCTCCTCTGGGGCCTGCTGGGCAGGGACAGTTCTCGACAGCCCTCCCCCCCCCCGTCCTCCCAGCCCTTTGCCACTTGTCTTGGAGGCTGCCTGACCCTCCTCCTCTCCCTCCCCCTCTCCGCACAGGTGTGAATGACAGAGGAGGTGCCCCCAACTGCACTCAGTGAGATCCACCTTCGCCTTCTCTGCCATGATGACATAAACACCGTCAAGCAGCTCTGCGGCGACTGGTTCCCCATCGAGTACGTGGCCCTTTGGGAGAAGGAAGCAGAGAGCCGGGGGACTGCCGAGACAGGGGTTCCATTGCTACCTGCAGGGGAGGAGGAGGCCACAGGCAGGGCCACCGCCTCCCAACTCCAGGCCCAAGTCCGAGGAGAGGCTCCAGGGCCAGGGGAGGGTCTGGGGACTGTCGCCCTTCCGGCCACTCCTCCTGGTTGCAGCTTCCCGCAGGAGTGTCCAGCGGGGTCTGGCGCTCCAGCAACGTGCACCGCTTTGCTTCAGCCGCCTGGGGGAGCTTCGGAGTGACGCCCCGTGAGACTCCTCCTGTCTTTCTTTCCAGGTACCCCGACTCGTGGTATCGAGACATCACCTCCAACACGAAGTTTTTCTCCCTGGCGGCCACGTTCCGAGGGACCATTGTGGGCATGATAGTGGCTGAGATCAAGAGCCGGACTAAAGTGCACAAGGAGGTGGGAGGAAAGTGTGTGTGTGTGTCTGTCTGTGTGCGCGTGCACAGCACGCACACCCCTCCTCTGCCTCCCCAGGCTCCGTTGCCCCTGGTCCTGCCTGGGGAGTCCCACTCCAGGTGATGTGCGGCCTGGATTCCCCGGGGCCTCCTGGTTCCAGTGTCAGCTGGGCACAGGGACAGCTGCCTCGGCTAAGGGGGCACCCGCTGCGGGAGGCTTCAGAGGGGTTCCCAGTGGAACTGGAGCGGGGCCTCCCCACTCCCTCCTGCCCTTTGCTCCTCCTTGGTCCTTCCTCGGATCCTGCCAGTATCCTGGCTTCCTCCCTCCTCTAGCCCAAGTGGGAGGAGTGGCCGGTTGTCTCGGTTCTGCCTTCCCTGCCCTGACCGCTTCCCACGTGTGGAGGGAGGAGGCTGGGCTGAGGACGGGGCTCCTGGCAGAAGGCGCCAGCCCTGCAGCCTGACGGGGAGCGGGGCCTGCTGACGGCCTCCCTGCTGGGTTCTCTCTTCCAGGATGGGGACATTTTAGCGTCCTGCTTCCCGGTCGACACGCAGGTGGCCTACATCCTGAGCCTCGGGGTCGTGAAGGAGTTCCGGAAGCACGGCGTGGGTAAGAGCCAGGCGCAGGGCGGCCTAGATGCAGCCCCGGCCGGCGCGTGTCGGGCTGCTGCGCCTGACTCCCTCCCCCCTTCCCTCCCCCCCCCCCGACAGGCTCCCTCCTGCTGGAGAGCCTGAAGGACCACATCTCGACCACGGCCCAGGACCACTGCAAGGCCATCTACCTGCACGTGCTCACCACCAACGCCACGGCCATCAGCTTCTACGAGAACAGGGACTTCCGGCAGCACCACTACCTGCCCTACTACTACTCCATCCGGGGCGTCCTCAAGGATGGCTTCACCTACGTCCTGTACCTCAACGGGGGGCACCCTCCGTGGACACTCTTATATCCTTGGCTCCTGGCTCTCGGGGGGTGGGGGAGTGGCCGGCCCGGCTCTGGGCCAGTGGCGCTGGTGGCTGACTCCCTGGGGGGTGGGGATCGGGGCAAAGCGCCCCCCCCAGCTCCTCCCTCGGGCACGCAGCGCGCAGGTCTTCCTTAACGGCCGTGCACCGACTACCTTCAGCACATCGGCTCGACCCTGGCCCATCTGAGCCCCTGCACGATCCCCCAGCGGATCTACCGCCAGGCCCAGAGCCTCCTCTGCAGCCTCTTGCCCTGGTCGGGCATTTCGGCCAAGAGCGGCATCGAGTACAGCCGGACCATGTGAGCGCGGAGGTAGGCTGCCGCGGGAGGCGGGGGGCCCAGGGGGCTGCGGGCATGGGCCACATCGCGTGCCTGCCTCTCTGCGTGGCCCCGTCACCCGCTGCAGTCTTTGCCGGGTGAGGTCGCGGGGCTGGTGCAGATGCTGTCCTGGCTCCCAGCAAAGTGGGCTTCAGCTCCCAGTCCGGAGCAAGTCTCTTCTCTTCTCCCCGCCCCCCGCCCGGGGGCTGCATGGTTGATCGGCCCAGACGTTGCTGGGGACTCCCCTCGACCCAGGACACCTCCCGCTTGGCAGGCTCTTCCCCAGAGCCGCCTCGGTGTGCCTCGGGCGCTGCCCAGCCGCGAGGGAGGCGGGGCCGAGCCCGATGTCTGGAAGGGGGGGGCTGCTCGGCTGTAGGGCTCCGCGCTTGTTCCCTTGCAGGCACCTTGCAGGGGAGTTGTGCGGCTCCGTGGCGATGAAGCGGACGTCAGCAACCCAGGCGAGGCTGCCCTGCGTGCCTGTGGACTGGCCAGGACCCGGCGGGCCCCTTCTCCTCCCTCGCGTCCTCGTTCCCCGCCTCGGCCCGTTGCTTGGGGAAGACGCCCCTGCAGCCGGCGCTCTGCACGGTGGGCGAGGGCGGGCTCGTGCCAGGCCGGCTTCCTCGCAGCGGCACCGGACGTGCCGCGTTGCTCTGAGAGCGGCTGGAGCCAGGGCGCCCCCGGCAGGAGAGCGGGAGGCACAGTCGGTGCTCGGCCGTCCCTGCCGCCGTGGCGGGGGGCGGCACCCCGACTCTGGACATGGGGCGTGGCTGCGTGAGCCCCCCTGTACTTCCCCCCGCTCCCGAGAGGCCCCTGGCGCAGGCCCTCCTCCCCAGGTCCTCCGTGGGGACTCCTTTGCCCAGCTGTGAGTTTGCGTGAAGTGGGAGGTGCGCAGGGAAGGAATTTGCTGTTTCATAGTGAAATGTGTGTGTACATATTATATCTCTCGCTCCCAATATACACTGTGTATATACCCTGCCTGCCTGCCTGCCTGCCTCTTGTCTGAGCCGGGACACTGGGGCTGCTGTGGAAGGGCTGGGAGGTGGGGGGAGGAAGTCAGCGCACTCCTCCAGCTGGAGTCCAGGCAGTCGGGGGGGGGGGGCACCCCCCCCCCCCCCCCCCCCCCCCCCCCCCCGGGGCTGCGGAGAGACCCCAGGGGCTTTCCCGGCGTTCCGCCGCGGGGGGGGGGGTATCTCCTTTTCGGACTGTGCCTGTGCTGCAGAGGACCCCCCGCCAGAAGCAGAAGTATGTATAGTGGCATACTGCCCCGGTGGCCTTGCCCAGGGAGGGGCCCTTCTGTCAGCAGCAGCCTCCTCCCCTTGGCCTCCGCGGGTGGGTGTGCAGCATCTGCAGGGCCCTGCTGGCTTTGCGCGGGGGGGGGGGCAGCACGAGTTCCTTGCAGGAAGGCCCTCAGCGCAGCCGCAGTGCCCGGCGTGTGCCAGAGGCAGAGGCCGCTGTCGAGGGAGGCTCCAAGCCCGGTGTGGCGGCTGCCCCGGAGGTGCCCTCGCCTGGGCAGGGTTTTGCCCCGGCAGCCTCCACGCTGGGAACCGGGCAAGGCCTCTCCCAGTGCAGGTCGCAGCGAGTGAGCTTGTCTTGGGGGGGGGTGTCAACGTCTTCTGCTTGGCGGTCCTGAGTGGGTGTGCCTGGTCCCCGCCTGACCTCTGCCCTGCTCTGGCGCACCTGCCTGCCTGCCGTGCACACGCACACCCCCTTGGAGAGGGCTCCGGGAAAGCCAGGCCTGGGCTGTCGGCGTCGGCACACCCCTCCCAAGAAGGCCCTGGGGCTGAGCCGCTGCCTGCTGTTCCCCCGTGTGTTGGAGAGCGAGCCCCGGCCAGTCGCTCCGACTGTCCTGGATCGAAAGGGCTTGTTGGGGGTTGATGCTCCTGCCTTGGGTCCAGCTGTGGCCTCGAGGGGGCGGCTGAGACTGAGAGGCAGCGACTGGCCCCAGGTCGGCCGGGGCTCGAATGGGGGGCGTCCAGGTCCAGGTCCAGCAGCAGGTCCACTGCGCCATCACGGAAGCAGCGCCCTGGTCCCTTCTGCCGCCTCCGGGTGGCGCAGAGGAAGCGGAGGCAGCTCCCTCTCAGGCAGCCGGTGGCCAGGCTGCTCCTTGCGTGGACCTGAGCCCCAGCCCTTCCGCGCTGCTGCCGCAGGGTGCGCTGGGCGGGGCTCTGCTGCCTCCACGGTCCTGCGAGTGGCGCCCGCGGTCTTTGCCCACCGCCTGGGGACTAACCTGTGAGCGGCAGGCCGGACACTGACAGGGGAGTCGATGATGCACGCGCAGCAGAGGGAGGCCAAGGAGAGGACGCCTCTCGGCCGGCGCTGGGGGCACACGAGCCCCCCCCCCGGGCCCTGCTGCGATGCGGCCGCCCTGCACAGGCGGGTTCCCCCCGGGCCGGCTCAGGTTGCGGCCCACCCGCCTCCCCCTGCACTGCCATGACGAGGGTGAACCTGACCCCTTCGGCGCTGCCACCTGCACACCCTCAGAAACCGGATCGCGGGTCCCCGGGGAGGTGCTGCCCACGCACGGGGCCTGGCTGCGAGGCGCTGGGAAGCGGCGCTCGCTCGTGTAACCCAACCCCGCTGTGGGGGGCCCAGGCTGGGGGTGGGGCGCAGCCGGCTGGCCTTTGTCTCCGGCCCTGCAGGAGGACTTCCTGCCGGAGGACGTGCCCTGAGCCGCGGAGCAGCCGCCCGCCCGCTTGCCGTGCAGCCAGCGAGGGCAGCAGCCATGTCCTCCCGCAACGCCCCGGGGGTCTGGCCGGAGGGGCCGCACCCGCCGCTGACCTGGGCGCCCTGGACGGAGCCCGGCGAGGCCCTGCCCGTGGACGACAGCCTCACCAGCCTGCAGTGGCTCCAGGGGTTCTCCTTCCGCACCGCCGACCCCCCCCCAGGTGGCCGGCCCCTCGCGGCTCCGGCAGGGCTCCGATGCCCCTGCCAGCCCCCTGGCCGGAGACACGGCGGCCACAGGGATGCCCCCCAGCACGGGCACGCCCACCTGCTCCAGCGCCCTGCAGCCCCCCGCCCCGGCCAAGTACCGGACCGACGCTCAGCTGAAGCCGCCCTACTCCTACGCCAGCCTGATCTGCATGGCCCTGCAGGCCAGCCGGGAGGCCAGGCTGACCCTCTCCGCCATCTACGGCTGGATCACCGAGAACTTCCGCTACTACCGCCATGCAGAGCCCGGCTGGCAGGTGAGCCGGGGGGGGGGGAGGCTGAGCGGCCAGGACTGAGCTCATGGCCTAGACCCTCTGGCTCTGGGGCAGGGCCGCCCTGCGCTTCCTTGGGGGCAGTGCCAAGGGGGGGTCTTCCAGAGGGGTCCTCCAGCTGCCCCTTTGCTTCCACCCCCCCCCAAAAGAGCTCCCCTCGCATTCTGCTTCCCCCGTGTGAATGAGCCCGGCTGGTCCCCTCTGGGCAGGACGTCCCAGTCACGGCCTCTCCCCTCTCCCCCCGCTGCAGAACTCGATCCGCCACAACCTGTCCCTGAACAAGTGCTTCCGGAAGGTGCCCCGGCGGAAGGACGAGCCCGGCAAGGGGGGCTTCTGGCAGATCGACCCCCAGCACGCCAGCAGGCTGCTCCGCGGCACGCTCCAGCGCAGGCGGCTGCCAGCGCGGTCTCCTGCCGGCCGCCCACCGGCCCCTGCCTCCGAGCCGGGCCCAGGCCCCTCCCGGGCAGCAGCAGGGCGGCCGAGCAGGCAGTGCCACCCTCTGGGCAAGCGGGCGCCGGCCCCCAGCGCCAGCCCCGCCGCCTGGCCCACCCCACCCTCCGCGGGAGACGCTGCAGCCCCGCCCGAGGACCTGTGCTGGGCCGCGGCGCTGGAGGAGCCCTTGGCGGGCAGCCTGGAGGACCTGGCGCCCAGCACGGCCCTGGGGGAGGACTGGGCCCTGCCCCAGCCCTGGGAGGAGGCCGCCGGGGAGCCCGCCTGGGCCTTGGAGGGGGGCGCCTGCTTCCCCGAGGGCTTCCTGGCCGAGATCCAGCCCTGGGAAGGGTGAGGGCAGCGCCTGCCGCTGAGCACTCCTGGCCGCCTCCTCCGCCGGGAAGGGGGCAGCGACAGCCCTCCCGTGGGGTGGACCCCCGCCCTGGCCCTCTGGGGCAGAGGCTGCCTTCGGACGGAAGACTGCGCGGACTCGGGGCGCACACACCCACACGCCCCCCCCCGGATCTGCCACGCCTGCTGCATGGCTGAGGGCACTTCCCACGCAGCTGCCACTTGGAGGAGGCCTCCTGCCCCCCGCCCCTCCCCGCCCCCCCCCCCGCTATTCTTTCCGAAGGTTCTGGTATCAGAATGTGTGACTAAAGAAAGTGTGCACAAACCACGGCTGAGGCAGTCTGGGGTCTTCCTCTCTCCCGCGCATTCCGGCATTCCCGCCTTGGCCGCTGCCGCCCTCTTGAGCCTTCCCGTGGGGCAGGGAGGCAAAGGCAGGCCAGGACCGCCTGGGGAGGGGAGGGGCCTGGCCCCCTTGCTGCCTGCGTGCAGACCTTCCCCCCCCCCCAGCCAGGAGAGGAGGGAAGGGGCCGGCGGCCGCTCGCGACAGAACAGGACACACAGCCTGGAGTCTGACTCTGCTTTTTATGTCGGGCACTGCAAGGGTTCCAAGCACGCTTCACACTCGTCCCCGCAGCAACGCAGTAGGTCAGGTCAGTGTCCCCACCCCACACCCACAGGGAGAGGAGAGGCACCTGGGGGGCGGGGGCTCGGCTCACAGCTGGCCCAGCAGAGCGCCGGTGCAGAACTGTGCGGGGGGGGGGGGCGGAAGGACTGGAGGAAACACAGGGCCCCTCCCACCCCCGCACCGGGAGCAGGGAGAGGGCAGGGGGGTGGCACGACAGCAAGGCTGGGGGCACCACGTCAAGAGAGAGAGAGAGAGGTCGAGCCCCACAGCTGCCCACGGGGAAGGGCATGCACAAGGCGGGGGGCAGGCGCCCCTTGGCTCCCCTCTGGGGCAGGGCCCTGGGCAGCCTCCCCCCATCTCCCCCCCCCCCGAGCAGCGGCTCAAAGCCCCGCCTGTTTTTAAAGGCCAAAGTCCCAGCAAGTATTTACAAGGGGGTGGGGTAGCCAAGCGGGGGGGGGGGGTTGCCGCCACCCGGGCGTTCACAAAACGGGCCTTCCGGGGCCCCGGGGGGGGGGGGGGCTACCAGTGTCCGTCCAGCATTGCGTTTTGGGGCCGGTGGCTCGGCAGGGGCATCGCGCCCCTGGGCAGGTGCTCCGGAGAGTCCTCGTGGGGCCTGGAGGGCTGGCAGTGGGCGGCCTGGGCTGTGACCCTGGGCTGGCTGGAGAGGAGGGGCTGGCTGGCATCGCGGCTCCCGTGGCCCTGGGGGGTGCTGGCGCAGTCCGAGGAACCTGCAGGAGAGGAGCAGGGTCAGGTCCTGGTGGGGGCCGAGCTCTACCCCCCCCCAAACACTCAGGGCAGCTGCCCCACCCCTGCGAAGTCCAGGAAGGGGCCATCTCTGCTTGGAGGAAGGAGCAGAGGGGGAAGCTGCACAGCACCCCAAGCCGCACCCCCAGCGGTGGACCTGCCCCCCCCGGCACCTGCCCCCACCCAGGAAGGAAAGAGAAGACGTACCCGCTACTCCTCTATGCCAACAGAGCAGGAGTCGGGGCCGAGGGCTGCCCGGGCGGGTGGGGAGGGGCAGACAGAGAGGAGACGGCGTTAGTGGTCGGCACAGGCACCCCCTCCTCGCACTGCCACCAGGGGATGGGGGTGCCGGGAGGGAGGGAGCCCCCCCAACTCAGGCAGCGAGTGCCACTCCCCCCCCCCACAGACCTCTCGTCTGGCTTTGCTTTCCGAAGAGCTTCTCCCCGAGGGGGGGCTCCTCCGACCCGTACCTGGCAGGTAGACGTCGGCTGGCAGCTCGCTCTCTGGCCTGGGGGGGCTCCGGGGCTCGCAGGTGGCAGCACCGTCCGGCAGGACGTCCTTGGCGGAGGAAGGCTGATGGCTGCCTGGAGGGGGGGCGGGGGGGATGGACACACGCTCTGTACTGCCAGGGTCCTCGCTTCCCGGCTCTGCCCCCACCTGCCGCCCCAGACCGGACCGTCTCCCGCTCCGACCACCCCCCCTACCTGGCTGCAGCGAGGCCTCCTCCGCGTCCTCCACCGCCAGGCTCTGGAGAGAGAGGGCAGGACTGTCACCTCCGCGGCTCCGAGCGCCACCCCCCCCAGCCGCAGAGTTGCGTACCCCACAGGCTTCCGGCCAGCCCCCCCTCCTGACGCTGTGTGGACCATGCCTTGTGGGGGTCCTGCCCTTCGCCCCCCCTCCCCAGGCAGGCTTGGAGCCACGCGGAGGCTGGAGGTTCCAGGGGCAGCAGCCGCATCCTCCTCGACCTCCAGCTGGGGGACTTGGGAGGCTCTTGGCTACCCCGGATTCTGCTTGCTTCAGGCACCCAGGATGCCAGCAGGGGCAGCAGCCCCCCCCCCCTTGGCCAAAGGCTTTGCCAGAGTGTGTGCACCAAGTGCCACTGGCTGCCCTTAGAGAACCCCCCATGGAGGGCGGGCTGAAGGGCGGGCGGCAGTGCTGGCAGTGGGCCCAGAGCCCCCCTCACCTCCGGGGAGCTGCCCTCTCGCAACGCCAGCTCCGTCCCGCTGAGTGGCAGGTCCGAGTCTTCCGACAGCTTCTCCTCATCCTCTTCGTGGATTGGCGAGGAGGGAGAGCGGAGGGTGCTGTGGGGGGAGGGGAGGGGAGGGGGAGCTGAGGGCTGCCACGGCTCACGGGGGTGGGGTGGGGTGGGGGGAGGTCCCTCCGCGGGAAGGGGCCAGGCTCAGTCCTGCGGCAGGCCCCCTCCCACCACGCAGACGGCAGGAGCCCACCAGCCACTCAAGGCCAGCACCTCGCGGCCACTCCGGGCAAGGGGGCCCCCAGAGGACGCAACGGCCCACGAGGGGCGTCTCTGCCGTGGCCGTGGCTGGGCCAGCGCACACACACACCCCGCCGGCTCACCTGTCGGGGGACTTGCTGCACTTGCCCTTTGGGTGGCCGCTCTCCACGGTCCGGTCCAGCCCCACCAGGGGCCTCCCGGAGGCGGGGAGCCCGTCCAGCACGCCCGTGTAGGTGATCTCCTCGTAGAGGGGGGCGGAGGGGAGGGAGGGCGAGGAGGAGCGCAGGCCGTTCAGCGCCTCCAGCAGCGAGATGGGCTCGTAGCCCGGCGGGATGTTGTCCGAGCACTGCGGGGGCGAGAGGGGCGTTCGCGTCCACGGGCTGCCTGCCGCTCAGAGCCCCGGCCCCACTCCGGGCCCGACGGTGCGGCCCACGCCCAGCCCCAGCCCCAGGCCGAGCAGGGGAGGAGGCCTGCCCCCAGCGCTCCAGCGCCCCCCACCCGCACAACCCCCCGCCGAGAGGAAAGAGGAGGGCCCGCCGGGGCGGGGCAGGGCGGGGGCTCTGGCTTGCTGCTCACCGAGTGCTCGTCGTGGTCCAGGGTCTGTGCCAGGACGGGGCTGAAGGAGATGGGCGACAGGGCCCCGGGCTTCTTCCGCACCGCACGGATCTGCAGCAGGGCTCGGAAGGCTGCGAGGGGGCAGCAGGGCAGTCACCTCTGATCCGGCTTCTCTGCCCCCCCCCCGTCCTCTGCCCCCCGTGGAATTCACCCCCCCCCCGGAAACTGCCCGGACTCCGGCACGCGAGGAGGCCCCTCCCTCCCTCCCCCCCCAGCCCACTCACGCAGGCGGCAGATGGGGCAGTTGTTGGCCTGGTAGCGCAGGGTGTCGGCGCAGGAGTTGCAGAGGCAGAGGTGCCTGCAGGGCAGGATCAGGGTGTCCCGCAGGTCCGAGAGGCAGACCACGCACTCGTTGCTGTTGTCGCTGTTCTCATCGTCGCAGGGCTGGGGGGAGCCGGGCGGTTAACCCCCCGCACTCGCCGGAGGCCCTCTGCCCTCGCGCTGGACTCCAAGCAGCTGCCCATGGGGGGCTGGGGCCAGCAGAGCCCAGGCCTGCACAGACACCCTCCGCGCCCAGGAGCTCCCCACCCCGCACCCCGCTGCTCAGGGCCAGGCCGGCTCTTCCCCCCTCCCCGCCCAGAGGAACGGGGCCGCCGAGCAGCGATGGAGGAGGCGGCCTCAGCAGGCCCCGGGAGTCTGAGAGGGGCCCGCCCCCCCCAGCCCCTCCCCCCGACCCTACCCCAGCGGCCTCTGCACCTTGGTCTCCTGGTTGTTCTTGTTCTCGATGCCGTAGATCTCCTGCAGCAGGTAGCTGACCCGGTCCACCTGTGGGGGAGCCAAGCCGGCCGGGACGGCAGTCACTGACCACGTGCCTCGAGCCCACGCGGGCCACGTGCTGCGCAAGGCACGGAGGGAGTCACGCCCTCCTCCTCCTCGCCCCCCGACTGCTAGCGATGCAGGGCGGGTGGGGGGGGGAGGGAGAGGTCGGCAAGGGAGCCTTTGGAAACGGGTCACAGCAGCCTACTGGCCCCCCTGCGCTGGGCGGGCAGCTCCTCCAGGACTCCAGGGAGAGGAGGAGGAGGAGGAGGCAGGCTTCCTGTTCTACCGCTTCTCCAGAGGGAGGCCGAGTCCAGGCGCCCCACGGCCCAGCAGGGTCTGCCTCCACCTGGTGCTGAGCGGGTCAGTGTGCAGGCAAAGAGCCCCCCCCCCCACCCGGGCCACAAAGCAGGAAGGAGGACTCACAATCTGCTTCTGCTTCAAGGGCTTCACGGAGAAACTGCCATCAACGTGCTAGTGGGAGGCAAAGGGGGGGGGTCAGCCTGGCAGTGCCCTTCCTGGCCGAGGAAGCTCCTTATGCCGCAGCCGGAGGACCTCTGCCTGCCCTGAGGGGGGCCGGAGCCCCGAGGGGGAGCGCAGGCCTTGCAGGCAGGCTCAGGCCTTGGCACCCCCAGTCAAAGGGGCCTCAGGTAGGAAGCGGCCCTGGAGAGTCGCTGCCGGCCACGGAGAGGCTTCTGGGCCGACCAGGACTGCAGGCCCCCAGCTCAGGAGTTGCGCAGCTGAGCTCCCCGCCAGCAGCAGCAGGCAAAGAGCCACGGGCAGGCGGAAGGGCGCTCCCTGCCAGAACCCTGGGCAGCCACTGCAGGTCTGGGGAGATGGCACCGACGGGCACCTCCGGGCTGTGTGTTGACTGGGCGGGCAGAGCCCGAGAGCCAGCTGCTGCCTTTCCAGCTTCAAGGCAGCAACAGCGGTGCCAGCCCAGGATGCCCCAGAGTGCTCTCGGGAGGCAGGGGACACTCACCTTCTCAAAGGCAGCCAGGAGGATGTGGGCGTGGCCTGTCACCTCCACCACCACTAGGAGGAAGCACAAGGAGGTGAGAGCCACGCAAGGGGGCCCCCACGCAGCCCAGCCAGTCCCCAGCACGGGAGCCGGAAGCTTCACCCTGGCAGCAGCCCCTGGGGGAGGGGGGGCCTTTCTGTCGTGGGGGGGGGAGGCAAGCACACTGCGGGGGACGGGTCGCCCCGTGCCACATGCCTGGCCGTGCCCAGGAAGCCCCCCAGGCCAGATCCGAGGGTCAAGAGCTTGGGCACAGCAGGGGATGCGGGCGCAAGGCAGTCACTTCAGGGACCCTGGCTAGGCCTGAGCGGGATGGGGCATCCCCGCCACTGACCGTCTCCACGCAGGACCAAGGGAAGCAGCAGAGCCTCACCGTCCCCTTCGTCCACCACGGCCTGGATGACCACAGGGAACACGCCTCGGTCCAGGTCAAAGTTCAGCTGGAAGGGACGAGGGCAGGGGGGTGAGTCACACAGACGCTGGCTGGACCGCCCCCAGGCGAGAGCTGCACTGAGTGAGGGCCCAGCAGCAGGCCAGGAACGGCTTGACCAGCGCCGGAGCCCCCTCCCACCGTGAGGCCACCCAACTGCCCTGGAGCTGAACGAGCCCCCAGAAGCCCCTGCGGGTCAGCCCAGGGCCCCGAATCAGAGAGGCCCCACAGTCTGGGGGGCCAGCAGAGCAGCCAGACGCACCTCGTCGTCCTTCCAGTCGGACAGGTCGATCTTGAAGGAGGGCAGCAGGAACTGCTGGCTCACCCCGCGCTTGTAGTGCACCGTCTCCGACTGCAGAGCAGGGCTCTTCGTGCTGTAGCTGCGGGCGGGGGGGGGGAGGACAGGCTCACTCCCAGGCAGTGCCAGCCCCACCGTGCCCGGGGAGCAGGAGAGGGGCTCTGCCACCCAGGCCTCCCCACAGCCCCCAGGGGACCACCAAGGGGAGCCCGCAGCACCTACACGGCCATGCCGCCCACAATCTCCTCCGTCGCCTGGCAGTAGATGGTGATGGCCACGCGGGCGTCGGCGTCGAAGGTGAACTCCAGGCTGTACAGGGCCTTCCGCTGCCCGCTCTCCTCCGCGGGGCTGTCGGCGTCTTCCTTGTACCTGCAGAGCGGGAGGCCGCGTCAGCAGCTGCAACGCGCCTCTGAGGGGGGAAGTCGGCAACAGAGTCTCTGCAGAGCAGAGTCTCTGGTCCTCGCGACCCCACCGCCATGCCCCCAGCGCACACCCCCAAATACCTGACCAGGCGAAGAGAGTCCTTGCGGATATTCACCAAGCTTCGCAGCGTCTTCACCGGCTCGTGCGGCGCTGGGGTGACGTAGGGGAACTGCAAAGACAGACCAGTTGCAGCCCGGAAGCGGCAGTGCTGAGCCGGCAGTGCTGAGCGAGACGCAGCGCCACGGACTGCTGCGGACAGTGTTGCGACGGACAGGCGGGAGGATCAGGCGTGCCTTGATTCAGCTCACGACCGTAGTGGCCGAGATTTGTGCCGCAAGGCTATGGGAGGCCAGGAGCGCACCAAAGGCGCATTCAAGAGAACAGCAGGTGCTGCGAAAGGACGTGAGGGAGGGGATCTTCCACACGGAAAGGCAGGCTGCTGTCCCAAGGGGCACCGCCTGGGAAGAGCCCAGCCGGCCAGGAGTTATTCAGCATCTCTCCCCTCGTGTTTCTCGCACACCTGTCGGCCCACCCACCGCAGGGAGAGGCCCACCGCAGTGCGCCGGCTCTTGTGCTCCAGCTCGTTCCAGGGCCAACGGCGGCCCCAGTTCCCCCCGGAGCAGCACCGCAGTCGCTTGGCCCCCACTTGCCTGCACGGGCCGGTTGCCCAGGAAGTTCAAGTCCATGTTCTCCCCGAACAGGTAGCCCTCCGGGTGCGGCGTGTCAAACTTCTCCCCTCCCATGAAGAAGTGGCTGGCGAAGTAGGTCCCTGGAGGGGGGGGAGAGAAGAAAAGGGAGGCAGAGTGACAGGTGCCCTCCCCAAGATGCGAAGTGCGAGGGGGGGGCGAGGGGTCTGCGCAGGAGGAGGAGCCCCCGCAGGGGCCAGGAGGGGCAGAGGTGAGACCTGCACCACTGCGGGGGGGGGGGTGGCGAGACCCCGGGCCAGCAGTGGAGGCGGGGGGAGGGACTGACAGGGGCGGGGGCTCAGCGGCGGAAACCCCCGGGGGGCTGGGAGGGTTGAGGCCGGAGGCTGCTGCTGCTGCCTGCGGGGGGCGCTGAGACCGAGGGATGCCCGACATTGGGGGCGTCGGGGGGTCTGCAGCGGGGGGGGGTCGGGAGCAGCTGCGGGGGGGGCCTGCGGGAGGGGCTGCTGCTGCTGCTGCCTGGGGGGGCGCCGAGGCCCGGCCCCCGGCGGGGGGCCGGGCGGGGGGGGGCGCGCTGCGGCCTACCGGACTTGGGCGGGTACCGGTAGGCCGAGTTGGCCTGGATGTCGATGTCCTCCACGCCGGCGATGCGGCGGCTGAGCAGGGAGCCCATCTCGGCGGCGGACGGGAGGGAAGGCGGAGGAGGCGGAGGGGCGAGCACGGCGCCCGTCGCCCACCCTCAGCCGCGTCAGCGAAGCCTGGAGGCCGCTCGGGCGCGGGGCACCACGGGAAGGCGAGTCCCGGCGTCCGCCTCCTCGGCCTGCCTCCCCTGCCCGCCGAACTACATCCCCCAGCAGCCCCCGCGCGGCGCGGCGCTCGGGAAAACAAACAGCGAGCTAGGAAGAAGGGCTGCGGGGATGGCTCCGCCCCGCCTTCGCCAGGCCCGCCCCCAAGCCACGCCCCCCAGGGAGGCAACGCCCCCTCGCGGCAGTTTGTCCTGTTCCGCGGTTCCTGCACTGGGGAGAAGAACATCAGAAGAGCCCCTGCGCAGGATCAGGCCAAAGGGGGCCCACCTAGTGCTGCTCCCTGCATCTTACATTGGCCCACCAGGTGCCTCAGGGAGCACACAAGGCAACGAGGTGCCTACATTCTGTTGCCACTCCCTTGCACCTGGCATGCTGAGCTGGCCTACTCCTAAAAACAGGTGGATGCACACACCTATTGCGGCCTGTTGTTGTTGTTCAGTCGCTAAGTCGTGTCCAACTCTTCGCGACCCCCTGAACCACAGCACACCAGGCCTCCCTGTCCTCCACTAGCTTCCTGAGTTCGCCTAATTTCATGTTCACTGCTTCGGTGACACTCTCTAACCATCTCATCCGCCGCCGCCCCCTTCTCCTTTGGCCTTCCATCTTCCCCAGCATGAGGGTCTTTTCTAAAGAGTTCTCTCTTCTCATTAGGTGGCCAAAGTACTTGACCTTCAGCTTCAAGATTTGTCCTTCCAGGGGGCAACCAGGCTTGACTTCCTGTAGGATTGCGGCCTGTAGCCTGTGCTATTTCCTTCCTCCTTTCCTCCTTTTGAAGGCTCCTAGGCCAGACACCCTCACCACCTCCTGTGGCAAGGAGTTCCACAGATTAACCATCTTCTGGGTAAAAAGGTGTTTCCTTTTATCCATTCTAACTTTCCCGACATTCAGTGTTAGTGGATGTCCCCTGTCTCGGTTGTTGTAAGAGAGGGAAAAGAACATCCCTCTACCCACTCGAGCCACCTCATGAATCCTTCCCATCCCAAAGGCTCTGCCTGTCCCCACATCTCTGATTGGGGGCTAGGGCAGGGTCTCCACCCGCTCACACGCCAAAGGCAAAGGCAGAACCACAGGAAGGGAAAAGGCTGGGTCCTGGGAGGTGTGTTGCCCTTCACACCCGTCGTCACGGGTTTATGCCCGTCGTCACCCAGCCTGCACTTTGACCTGAGAATTCTGCACAGGCTGCAATGCACCCAAGGAACCCAAAAGCCTGCCCAGCAGCGGGGCCCGGTTCCTCTGGCTGGGGGGGGGGCCTCCTTTGCGATTGTCCCAAGGCCTTGGAGTGAGGGCGGCAGGCACCATCACATGCGCCGCCACGATCCCTGTTCTGGGGAGCAAGCCCCTGGATCCAGGCCCTGAGGGTCAGAAGACTCTGGAGATGGGTGCGCCTCTTGGGCTTGTGAGGGGCAGAACCTGGGGCTACGGAGGTTCCCCCTTCAGAACCGGGGGTGTGTGTGGAGCCCATCAACTGGCTGGGTTGCACACTGGTGCTTCCAGGAGAGCCTTCTTGTCAGTCCATGCCACTGGGCGTCTCTGAGGCATGTCTGTGCTCTTGGTTGTTTCCGCTGGGAAGTTCTGGGTGCCGGGGACGGACAGGGAGCCAAGCAGGAATGAGAAGGGCCCGCCCTGGCAGAGCTCCCGCCCTCCCTCCCGGCTCCTGTTGACTTTGGCTTTGCGACTCCCTCCTTGCAAGTGAGCCGGAAGTGGCGCGCAGCGGCTCCTCCAACCAGCTCTGCCCTGCCATGCTGGCAGCAGTCCCTGCTCCTGCCCGGGCCACGTGACGCCCTGTGTCCAGCCCCCGTGCACACCCATTGGGGCCGCCAGAGCTCTTTACCTTATATGGCCAGGTACCAGGATGGAGGCTGCGCTCAGTGGCTGCCCTGCCCTGTCACTCTAGCAGCACCGGCCCCCTTAGGCCAGGCGCTTGCAAACAAAGCAATGCCTTGTGGGAAATGTGGTCCTGGCCACGAGAGCTGGGGTGGTGGTGGTAAACAACTGCTGCATAGAGTGGCACTGTGTGCTTCGGGGTTGCTGGGCCAGCCAATCTCCCCCCCCCCGCCCCCCGCCTTGCAGGGGCAGAGCGATGCTTCCACACACACTGCAACCAGCTAGCCCGGTTCCTGAGGTGGAGGCAGGCCTCCGACCCCTGGGCACCTCTCTCTGCAAGGGAAGCCCCCTTTCCATCGCATCTCATGCCTGAGGCCTCTTTCTTCTAAGGGGGGTCCAGCAGCTGGGGCCATGGGCTGCATCCCACCCACCAGCACATTTTGCTGGTCCGCAGAGCCCAGTGGCATTAACCCCCCCCCCCGTGCCCCCGTCCTGCCCACTCCTCCTCCTGCTGGGCTCTTGGTGCGCAGCTCTGGAGTTCTGCACAAAATGCAGATAGCCGCACGTGACCTGCTCCAGCGCAAGCGCCCCATGGCTGGGGGGCGTTTGGGGGTCCCTAGCTGGAAAATCTGTGTCCGTCCGTCCGTCCCCTTGGAGAGCTCTCCGAGGATCAGGCCTGGCCCTGGAGCAAGCCAGGCCTGCTGGGCTAGGGAAGGTTCCTGAGAGGGGGGGCAGGGGGGACTCCCAGCGGGACACTTTCCTCCCTGTTGCTCTGGGAGTCAATTATGGCCGACGGTAACTTTGGACACTGTGCCAAGGCGACTGCACTCTGCACATGCCTTAGAGGGCCACTGGCTCCCTGGTGCTTTCCATGCCGCACTCAAAACAATGAGGGACGGGGGGGGGGTTGAGCTTTGCCCCAAATGTCTGCCGAGCCAGGTCCTCCGACTGGGGAGACCGGAACGTCCCTCCCGCACTGCCCGGGACCGGTGGGCCGCCGCCTGGACGGAGACCGCGTCCCGGGAACCCTGCGCAGACTCTCCTGGGACGCTGCCCGGCTCAGAAGCGCCTGTCCGGCGCGCGCCCCCTCGGAAACAGGCGGGCGCCGGCGCTGGGGGGTTTCCGCCGCTTCCCCGGCGGACCCCCCTCCCCAGGCGCAGGTGGCGGAGGGAACTACAGCTCCCAGCGTCCCCGGGACGCCGTCGGGTGCCCGCCTGCCGGCCCTGGCGCGGGCGGAGTGCGAGTCGGGCGGCGGGCAGTGCCGTCGGGCGGGCGGCGGCGGCGGGGCGGCGATGGGCGCCCGCTGAATGCTCCGCTCTGGCCGCCGGACGGCCGCGGCGCCATGTCGTCGTCGGGGAGCGTGTCGGACGAGCTCAAGCAGCAGGTCATGATCGGCCAGTTCGTGGTGGCCGCCGGCTGCGCCGCAGACCAAGCGCGGCAGCTCCTGCAGGCGGCCCACTGGCAGTACGAGGTGCGGCCGCCGGGAGACCACGGCGAGGGGCGGGCAGTGGGGGGGGGGTTCGCCGCAACCCCTCCATTCGGAGGCGTGGGGGCTGCCGAGACTGCGCTGCCTCGCTGTTGCGGGGAGGGGGGCTTCGTTGGGGCGGTTCGGGCGAGGGTCGTTTAGTTGCCAGGGGGCGGGGGTCGCTGGCTCTACCCTCTCTCGTGGGAGTGGGTGGGTGAAGAGCGCCATCGCACCGATTTCCTGGGGTGGGGGGGGGAAGCCGGGGGTGGGGTGGGCTGCCCCGGAAACAGCTCTGCAGGGTTCAGCCCCAAGATCGTCACTTCTGCGAGATGGGAAGTAGCGAAGAAAAGCTCCTCTGAGCGCGTGCAGAGCGCATTGCACTCTTCCCCCCCCCCACGAATCGGTGCCCGCACCGCAAACTCCCTGGCTGGGGCTTGGAGGGGGCCCCTGCCCGGTCGGGGGGTGCTGTAAGGGGTGGGGGGCATGTGCCTGGATGCGATCGATGACACCTCGGAGGCTCCGTGCTGTATTCGCCGACGATGGTGCTTTACATAAGTACCGTAAACCGAGGCAAGGTCCCTGCCCCAAAGCGCTTGCTGTTCACCTTTGCACGGAGCAGAGAGACAAAGACCAGACCCCGGTGAGTGCAGGAGAGGAGGGGGACTAGCGGGCCACTCCTGGACACGTTGTCCCGGCTGCGGCTCGTTGCAGGCTTACCTGGAAGTAAGAGAACCCCGGGGGACTTGCGTGCAGGCCTGCAGGCGTAAGATGGACGCAGCCTTTTCCCTTCCCGCCGCTGAGACCAGCGGAAGCGGACGGGTGTCTCGGGCTTGCCGGGCAGGGCTATTCCCAGGGCAGAGCCGGTTTTTGTGCCCAGCCGGGCTTCGATTGTACGCCCGCAGCCGCGGACTCCTTGCCTCAAACAACCCGCGTGCGCACAGCGCCTTTGGGATACTGAGGACGCTTTGCTTGCATTACTTCCCCAGCCTTGCAACAGCAGCCCTGCAGAGCAGGCCAGCGTGGCTGCCCCAGAGGCGTTTCTATAGGGATGGCAAAGTTCTAAGTGTTGCAAGGAGCCTTACCCTGTCGTGTAAATCCCTCCTCTCCCTTGCTGCTGTAGCCAGTAAGCAACGCCAAGATTGGCTAAAACGGTGCAGGAGAGGAGTGATTTCCACTGCAAGGGAAGGCTTCTTGCAAAACTTAGAGCTTTGCCATCCCTGTAGAAACGCCACTGGGCTGCCCTGAGCACATCCACGCCATGAATTGAGGCCAAGGCCGGGGCTGGCCTGGGGGTGTTCCCGCCTGCTGCTCCGACTTGGAGGGTGGTGGGTGGGTCGGGAGAGGCCGCCGGCCCACTCTGAGGTTAGGACATGCAGCTCTCCCCCTCAGTGCCTCAGACCTTCCCACACCCCGCTTTGGTGGAGGTGGGGGGCCCTGGGTGGGCAGGCGAGGGAGAGGAAGGCGATCTGGTGACCCTTTCCTTCCCCCCCTTCTGCAGACGGCGCTCAGTGCGTTCTTCCAGGAGTCCAGCCTCCCCTACAGCCACCCGCACCATCAAGTGGTGAGTGTCCTGCCTGCCTCCCCCCCCCCCCGCGAGATGCTGCCAGGCTGGGGTGGAAGAACCCGCATGTCCACGGCCAGGGGGTGGGGCGGCCTCGTCTGCCTGCCCGTGAGGGGCCCGTCCAGCCCAGCAGAGGCCAGTGGGCGCAGGACAAGAACAGCCTTGAGCCCCATTGCACTCCTGGCGCCTTCCTGCCGTGGGGGGCTCTTCTCCCACTTGGGGGGGGGGTCACGGCGTAGAGTTGCCGACTAGGATGCGGGTGCGGAGTGCAGGCCCAGCTTGTGTGGGGAGGGGCTCCTCTGACTGCCACCTCTGCCTCCCCACAGATGTGCACGCCGGCCAACACGCCCGCCACGCCCCCCCAACTTCCCCGACACCCTCGCCATGTTCTCCCTCCTGAAGGCCTCCGAGAGCTTCGGCAGCAGTGGCCTCGCAGCCCCCGCGGCCCCCTCCCCTCCGCCACCGCCCCCTCCGCTGCCCCACGGGCCTGGGGGCTTGGGGGCGTTGCCCCTGCAGCAGGCCAGCCCCGAGTCCACGGCCAGCACCGCCCTGGAGGCTGAGAGGTGAGGGCGGGGCCCTTCCAGCCAGAGGGGGCGGAGCCTCCGAGGGACCGAACTGCCGCTGGACAGGGGGGCTGCCGGTGGACCCGGGGGGGGGCCTGCGGGGTGGGGGGGCTGCTGCCAGCGTGCCCCCCTCGCGGGCTGGGCAAGGACCTGTGTGCTGGCCAGGACTCTCTTGGCGGGGGAGGGGCCTTCCTTCCTGCTCCGGGTGCAGAAGGCGATGGTGGGAGTAGAAGCACCCCCCCCCGGATCCCCCCTAGCAGAAAGGATCCATCCAGGCTAGGGGCCAGCAAGGCAGAATGGAACCGGCGCTTGACAAGGACGATGTGTGGGTCAAGAGGCTCTCCTGGGGGTCCGGGGCGGCACACTCCCCCCCCCCCGGCTTCCTGGGCAGAAGACGCATCAGCTTCACTATACAGAGCCAGACGGAGGGACGCCTCCCCCCCCCCCCGCCTGGAGCGGCCACAGCCAGCCACGGACCCCTTTGCATGCTCAGACGTGGGCCTTTTCCAGAAAAGAGAAGCGCTTTTGTCCAGAATTTGGGCGTTTCCTGTTGTGGATTAAACTCCTTCCGGTGGCGCATTGTCTGTGTAGCAGCTTGGGGCCCCCCACCCTGCCGCTGCCAGGGGGCTCCCCCCCCCCCGAACATAGGATGGCAGCAAGACCAGGAAGGGAGAAGCTCCCTCTAAGCCATGAAAGGTGCTGGGGTGTGGGGGGCCTGCCCTGGGGAGCTCTGCAGGAGGAGAGGGTGGGTGCAGGCGCCCCCTGTTGCAAAGTCCCCCCCCACATGCACACACAGCACAGGACCCACTGGCAACAGTGTGGAAAAGGAAACACTTTATGGCGCCTCTTCCTCCCAAGACAAAACCTTGAAGTTGCAGTCCTTGCGTGGGGGGGGGGGAGAGGCAGGAGTAGCTTCAGGAGTCCTTCACGGGGAAGGGGAGGGGGCTCATCTGAGAGGGGCAGCGGGGCCTGGTGGGGCCTGCGCAGGGGCTCTGACAGCCGGGGGGGGGCTCTGAGCTGGCCCCCAGAGAGAAGGTGGGTCAAAGCAGAGCCTCGCTTGTGTGGAGCGGGGAGGGGGGGCTGAGCAGCCAGACAAGGGGTGGGTGGGTGGGTGGGAGAGGGGTGCTGAGCCCTCCCTCCCCCCCCGCGGCACCAGTGGCCGGGGGCTTCAAAGCGGATCGAATAGCCAGCGCAACAAGACTCCGGGGGGGGGGGGGGGGACTCCGTCCCTCTCCAGTGCCGGGCAGGACCCTTCTCCACCCTCACCAGCTGAGGCTCCTTGGCAGGACTCCCCCCCCCCGCTGGGCAGGCCCTCCCCCTCCCCCCTAGTGGTCCCGCTGCTGACACCAAGTGCCTCAGTCTCCCCGCTGCAGCCAGAGCTGAGAGGCGCCCAGCTGGCCCTGCTTGGAGGGGGCGGGGGGGGCCTCCGTGGGACAACCCTGGAGCTACTGCCTGCCCGGCCCGCCTGGGGGGCGCGCTGCAACACGAGGAGGGGAGTGAGGTAGAGCCAGGCGGGGGGGGCTGCAGGGGCTCAGAGGCCGGCCACGCCCCCGTCCTCCTGCGGCTGGCCTGGAGCCTGGCTGGGGGCCAGAGTGGGGTCCAGGCTCTCCACGACGCCCTGCGGCGGAGCCTCCTGCGGCCGGAAGCTGCCAGTCGGGGCCAGCCCAATGCGCCGGACGGAAGAGACTGCGCGGGGAGGAGAGACGCGTCAGGGCCGGCCGCAGGCCTCCGCTCAGGTGCCCAGCGCCCACCCAAGCAGGCTGCAGAAGAGCCCCTGTGCTGGGTCAGGCCAAAGGGGCCCGGCCCGGCCTCCCGGAGCGCACAGCAGCCCACCAGATGCCTCCTGGGGCACAAGACGCCTGCAAAGGGGGGGGAGGAGCTCACTTGCGTAGGGCGACACGTAGGGCGAGGCTTCGGTGGTGGTGGCGGATCGGGCCCTCTCCATCCGCAGTGCCGACGGGGGCCGGCGAGCCTTCACGGCTGGAGTGGGGGGAGGGAAGGGGGCTTCAGCCAGGCTCCTCCAGGCAGGCAGGTCCTGAGACCCACCTCCCGTGCCCCCCAGTGAGTCACCCCAGCGAGGGACGCAGGGCCCCATCCAACCCACGGCGTGTGCCGGCTCCTCTCCTGTGCGTGTGTATCTCTGCACGCGCCACTGAGAGCTGCCTGTCGCACCCCTGGGCTGCCTTGGGGTAGGAGGACTGCATGCGCACGCACACCCAAGGCACTGCCTGGACGTGCAGGCTGGCCCCCCCCCCCCCCCCGCCCCGCCCCGCCCCAGGCCCCGGCTGTGGGGATGAGACAGCGGGGGGGGGGCTCCTCCCAGGCCCTCCCCCCGGCCCTGAAGGCAGCCCCCTCACGTTGTCGTAGTTGATGGCTGTGGGGTCTCCGTAGGGGTAGATGGTGGTGAGGTCCTGGGACCGGGACAGCTGCTTGATGGTGCAGGACTGGTGGTGGGCCTGGCACTGCCAGCAGGTCTGCTGGGGCTGCCCGCCAGTCACCTCGTTGCCCTCCGAGTCCCTGAGGGAGGCAGGCAGGCAGGCAGGCAGGTGAGCCCCAGGGCAGAGGCCTCCAGTGCCAAGTGGGGGGGGGGGTGCTGCCTTCTTCACAGGGCCCCCAGCTGGGTGCCAGCCCCCAAGAGGACCCAGGCTGGCCATGCGGGTCCTGCCCCCCGTTGGCGGTGGAGCCCGCCTGCCCCCCAGCCCAGCCCTCGTGGCGGCCCCTCACCTCCTGTGTGGCCGTGCCAGGTACTCGTAGCCGTTGGCGCTGGCCGGGCGGGGCCGGAGCGTGGCCTTCCGGACGGTGACCATGTGCCTGCAGCGGAGGGAGGGGGCGGGATGGAGACGGCGCCCGCCCTGCTGGGGGCTTCTGGGCAGGGGCCGCCCTGCTGTGGCCACCCCCCCTCCTCCCCAGGCCCCGCCAGCTACTCACGGCCCCGTCATCATGGTCACCGGCCGGTCGCAGGAGATGCACTTCACCCTCTCAAAGAGCTGCCTGCAAGGCACAGGGCACGGCTGCAGACCGGAGCAGGCGCGGCCCCCCCCACTGGGCCTGGTCAGCCACAGCCCCCCCCCCAGGCAGGCCCGCCCCACGCACGCACTTCTTGAAGCCAGCCGCGCTGTCCGCGTCGAAGCGGGGCCCCTCGCTCAGGTACTTCTTCACGACCTTCCAGACGGCCTCCAGCTGCCTGCTCAGGGGGTCCAGCGCCATCCGGTCCAGCTGCAGGAAGGGGGGGGGACAGAGGCCCGAGTGCGTCTCTCCGCCGGCAGCAGGGTGCCCGGGGGGGGGCCCCGGGCCCCGGCCGGGGGGGGGGGGGGGCGGGGGAGCGGCTACCTTGCAGTCCATGTCCACGAAAAGCTTCTCCAGGGCCTTCTGCCAGTCCTTGTCCTGCAGCGACATCTTCTGCAGCAGGTCGTGCATCATCTCGCTCAGCTGGCTGGTGGCCACGCGCAGCTCCCCGTGGTTCACCTTGGCCTCCAGCGCGCTCTTGTCGGCTTTCTGGGGGGGGAGGGAGGGAGGGAGGAACCGGGGCTGCACTCCCCACCGGGCCCCCCGCCCCTTCTGCTGGAGCCCAGCGGCCCCCTTTCCCCCAGGGGGGCTCCTGTGCTGTGAGGAGCTGAGTGGGGGGTTGCATGCCTCCCCTGCTGGCCTCGGGCACGCAGACCCCGTCCTCTCCAGAGCCGGAAGAAGCAGACTGCTGGCCCGCCAGGCTGCTTTCGGCTGGGGCAGCCCCCTGTGGCCGGGGGGGGCCTTCCGGGATCCGCCCCAGCCCTGCGCCACAGATGCTGACCCCCCCACCGGGGCCAGACTCCTCCCTTGCCTGGCCACCCCATCAAAAGCCTCTCTCTGGTCCCAGACCCTGAGCCGCCCCCTCCAGCCCCCTCCTCCTTCCTCACCTCCTGAATCTCCTCCAGGATCTGGGCCTTGTCGGCCTTCGTGACGTCCAGCTGCTCCAGCATGTCGCGCATGAGCTGCGGGCAGAGCACGAGGCCTCAGCCGAGCGCCAGCGGAACGTCCCCCTCGCGCTCCCTCTTGTGCTCTCGCACGGCCCCGGCTGAAGGACTCCCCCCCCACGCACGACCCCATGAGGGTGTCTGCCTCAGGCAGGGGGGGCCACAAGGCTGCCCGCCCGTCAGCAGCCCGTCCCCAGCACAGGCTCCGCGTCCACCCCCCCCCCCCCCCCCCCCCAGCCTGATCCTGGCCCCGGAGTGGCCGTGCCCGCTCACCTGGATGTCGGCTGTGCTCTTGGTCAGCCGGTCCATGGCCTTCTGCAGCTTCTCACACTGCCTCTTGAAACTCTGCACCTGCTCAGAGACGCTCTGCAGGGACTCCTGGCCCTGCGGGGGGAGAGCACAGCCGCTGAGCCCCCCCACCGCCTGCCACGCTCCCCCCGCCAGCCCTGCGCCTCCAAGCCCACCTGCTCGGTCTGGTACTGCAGGTGCTCCATCCGGGCCAGCAGGGACTTCACCTCTGAGCCGAGTTCAGGAGGCAGACCTGGAAACGCAGAGGAGGCTCAGACCACCTGCCAGGCCCGGCCCTGGGAGACTCACTGTGGTGGTGGGGGAGAGTGCCTCTGAGCATGGACAGAGGTCACCAGCTCCTGCGTTCCCCTGCCTCCAGCCACTGGTGCTCTCCACGTCGAGACCCGGCAGCCCGGCAGACGGCCCCTGGCCCCAGAGCCCAGCCAGCAGGGAGGGCCGGCCATGCTCCGTTCCGGGGGTGCCACGCGGGCCCCTCACCCTTGGTCTGCCCCAGCTGGGCCTCCATGCGGGACACCTGGGCGACGAGGGAATCGTGCTTCTCGGGCATCTGGCCCAGGGTGGAGAGCAGCTCCCGCGAGGTTTTCTCCCGGGACTCCATGTCTTTCTCAGGGAGGGTCTGCGAGACAAATGCACAGGGTCGTAGAGACAGGCAGGGAGGGAGGCGGGGGGGGGGTCTCCCCGCAGGGGGTGGAGGGTTGTGCCTCGTGGCACAAGGGAGCCAGCAAGAGCAGCCGCCGAAAGGCCCAGAAGACGCTCTCCCCAAAGCCTCAGGGGGAGGGGCAGGCGTTGCTGGGTGCCTGGAGGGGGCTACGGGGGCACCCCCACCAAGAGGGCCCCGCCCACCTGCCCTGCCCTGCCCTGCCCACCTTGCCCGCCAGCATCTCGTAGAGGGGGCCCCACTGCACCAGGTCGGAGAAGTCCGGGATCGAGCCGGTCCTGGCCTTCACCTGGCCCTGCGGCAGAGAGAGGCGGCACTCGAGCAGCCCCACCAGGGCCCAGCATCCCTCAGCCGGCCCAGAGGAGGACCAGGGGGGGGGGAGTGGGATGCGCAGCCCCGATGGCTGGCTTCGCTCACACGCCCCCGCCTGCAGGCTGCTCCCCCTCTCCAGGGGAAGGGCGGAAGGACCCTCAGGGCCCCGGTGCCCTCTGGCCCCGCGGCCGGAGCGGAGCGAGACACTCACGATCTGCTGCCGGAGCTCCTCCATGGCCTTGGCGTGCTCGTCCAGCTGCTGGAGCTGGTCCTTCATGTCGGCCAGGTTGAACTGTCGTAGGGCGAGGAGGAAGAGGAGGAGGAGGAGGATGCACGGGTGGGGCCAGCCACAACACCCCCCACGGGCAGCCTCCCCTCTGCTCCGCTGACGTCAGAGACCTCCGCGCAGGCCAGCTTCCCTTCCCAAGCGCCGGCGTGAGGCTCCAGGGAGCGGCAGCGGGGCCTAGTGGGCAGTGGCGGCCGGGCGGGGCTACTCACGTGGCTGAAGCTCTCCTTCAGGTTGCCCAGGTCGGCCTGGAAGGTCTCGGAGGCCTTCTTCAGGGCAGAGACGTTGCTGAGCAGGTCCTGGAGCGTGTTCATGGCCTGGGCAGGCACAGCCAGAGGGGAGCCGGCTCCAGCCGAGCAGCAGGGCCCACGGAAGAGGCCCAGAAGGCCCGGCCCGGCCCCAGAGAGCCCTCAGGCCGGCCCACCAGGCTCCCCCCCCTCCTGCATCTGGGCCGTGAGAGTCCCGGCCGTCCTTCTCTGCTGCGGGCTCTGCCAAGGAGAGCCCCCGGGCAGAGCACCTTTGGGGCTGGGGGCAGGGGGAGGGGGGCAGGCAGGGGCTGCGCTCAGAGTCTGGCGTGGGGAAGGAACCAGGTGGCTGCGAGCGTCAGGCGGGAGAATCTGTCAAGGGGCCCCCCAGGTCTGCCCACCACCCGTTTGCCCCGTGCGCTCTGCTGGCAGGAAATGCCGGGGGGGGGGGCTGAGGACCAGGGCTGCAGGCCGGAGACTGGTCTGGCCGACTCCGGGGTGGGGGACATGGGGGGAGCCCCTAGGGGGTGGGGGCAGCCGGGGGCCTGTGCTCAGCGCAGCAGGTCTCCTTGGCACCCCCCAAGGGCAAATGCTTCTGGGGCTCGTGCGCCTCCCAGAGCCTTGGGAACCAGAGCCCAGGAGAGCAGTCACGACCCCCCCCCCTCCCGGGGGGGCTTTGGGACTCTGACCCCTGGCGGGGAGGGGCCGGCCCCCCAGGGGCGAGGAGGGCGGGAAGCCTGGCTCTCCGCCTCCAGGCCGGGGACTCCTCACCTTGTTCATGCCCTCGTCGTTCACCTCCATCTTCTTCTTCAGCTGCATCAGCTGCCACATGTCCTGGGCGGGCACCTTCCCCTGCTGGCTGCGGAGGAGCAGCTCGGCGGTGCTGGGGGTGTCGGCCAGGAAGCTCAGCTGCCGCTCGATGTGGGTGATCCGGTCCTGCATCTGGTGGAAGATGGAGCTGGAGCTGGACTTCTTGGTCCCCACCTGGGCCCCCGCCTGGGCCCCGGCCTGCCCCCCCGCCTGGGCCCCCGCCTGCGTGGCCTCGGCAGTCGCTGCGAGGGCCGGGGGGGGTGCCCGGGGGCGGCTTGAGGAAGTCCTTCTCGTCCTCGGAGATCTCCCGCTTCACGTGGGACAGGTGCAGGTGCTCCAGCATGCTGTACAGGAAGAAGTGGAGGGCGTTGAAGTTGACGCTGCCCAGCTCCGGGGTGCCGATGGCCAGGTTCACCAGCTCCAGGAAGGTCAGGGACTCGCTCATGGTCCCGGCGGGGGCTGGCCCCCCCCAGGGCCTCCGTCCACTCCGCAGCAGCAGCACCCACCGCACGCCCGGCCGGCTTCCGAGCGGCCTCGTCAGGGTCGCCCGGAGGGAGGCACAGACGGCTCAGAGCTCTGCCCGGCCGGCCGGCGTGGAAAGTTTCTGCCGGTTGCTAGGAGACCCTGGAACACGGATGGGGAGCTCTGGAAGGCGGCCGGGACAGGGAGCCGTCAGGCTGGCCCCGGAGCGCCTGAGTCACCGTGTTCCTTGGCCGGGGGCCAAGCCAGCCTCGTGCCCACGAGCCAGCTGGGCCCAGGGAAGGCGGGAGCCTGAGGGCCCCGTTGCCCAGGAGCAGGCTGCTCCACGGCAGGTCGAGCCAGAGACACGGGCTTGTCATCAGCTGTTCCTTTGTAGCACCTCGAGGGGAGTCGGAAAACTCCCTTCTCCGCGTTTGGCTGTCATGCCCTCGGACTGCCGGGCAACGTCTTGGCACCGCCTGCTAGTTTCATTGTGGCACGTTGGGGTGACGTAGTGGCTTTGCAGACGCATGTGGGCTTGCGGGTACGGCTTGACTCTCACCCCCAAATCAGAGCTGGCCGTGCTGGTCCGCCCCAAAGATACCCACCCCGGGGGTCCCTCTTCTTCTCTTCCCAGACTGCTCTCATCAGGGCAATTTAAATGCCAGGCTCTGAGTCCCAGGCACAGGCAGGCGATCGATGCCACAGTTGGACCTGCAGCCTGGGGAGGGAAAGAGGAGGAGGGGTCCAAGCCAGGGGGAGCCCCCAACACCGGCCCTGGTGTGGTCCAGCACTGGCCAGAGAGTTCATGCAAACGCAATTGCTATACTGCACTTTACGCACATTTTGTAAGCCGTCTTGGGCGCTTGCCTTGGCAAGGGAATGGCAGGGCGCGCCTGTTCAAACACACAAACAATCCAAAAAAGCCTAAGACGGGGTCGGCTTGCTATAATACCAGGATTCACAACAAACACAGAACTCCTCTGAACTCGCTGGCACCGGGGGAATGAACCAGGCTCCACATGACCTCCAGATGAATAAAAATAGCCTTGCATTAAAAGATTAGAGCCAGGACACTTGTGGGCTGAGCCTGGGCTGGCCACGATGGGGGGGGGGGGGGGGGGGGGGGGTGTCCTCTGTCTTGGCTTCTGCAGGCCTGCGCTCAGCCTGGGTTCAGGCCGGCCCAATCCTGGCTACATCTCTGTGCAACGCCACAGCTATCACTGCATCCCATGGTGAGGGGTTTTTGGGGGTTCTCGAGGCCTCCTCGGGGTAAGGGGACATTTGTGCCCTTGCCCCAGGGTAAGCCACAGCTGCTGCTATGGGTCAACTTGGACGTGTGCCAGCAATATAGCGGGTGCAAATCTGGGTTGAACCATGCAGGCAGATCGGGCCTGGGAAGGGGGATAAGCTATCCCCATAGCATGCTGGCCATTGCTGATACCGCTCCCCCTCCCAGGCCCAATCCACCCACCCCTGCCCCATCTCCTCCCCATTCTTCCCCCACCCCTGTGATAAACTTAACTGCTCAGGTGAGCATTTTGAAGGCTTCCAGCATGTGCAGGAGGGCAAAAGGAAATACTTTTTTTTAACCCAGGGGGATAATTCATCTGTGGAACTTCTTGCCACAGATGTGGTGATGGCATCTGGCCTGGATGCCTTTAAAAGGGGATGGACAGATTTTTGGTCAGCTAAGCGTTCTGGCCCTGGTTCGTTTTTCGTCGAATCTGATGCGCGAAACGCGCCGGCCTTTCCTCTGAGGTCCAATCAGCGCCTCAACAGAGACACTGCGGGCACACTCGGTCCCTGCAGGGGCAGGTGGCGGACGGACCCGGATTGGGCCGTCGTCATTGGCTCCTCGCAGCCAGGCCACGCCCCCTCTGGCGCAGCTGCGTTCCAAGGCGGAGCGGCCCAGCTGTTGGTGCTCGGTTGGCCGGGATCGCCAGGTGAGGCCGTCGCGTCAGCCCCCCCCCCCCCCCGGCCCCCCCCGGCCCCCGGGCCCCGCGCCGATCCTCTCGGGGGCGCGCGGCAGCCTGCCCTGGCCAGCCCGGGGCTCTCGGTGCCCCTCTCGCCGCTCGCGCGGGTGCAGCGCCTGTCGCGACGTCAGAGCGAGGCGGCGGGTCCGAATCCCGCGAGGGCGCTCCAGGGCTGGTCCGGCCTCGCTGCCCGGGCGCAGGAGCGAGAGCGGCGCTTCGCGGTAGGCGCACTCCCGGCGGCGGGTCCGGTGCGCGGCAGGGAGCCCTCCGCAGGGCAGCGCGGGTTGCTGCGGCGCCCCAGCCGAGCGAGCGAGCGAGCGAGCGAGGCCGCCCTCGGCCTCTCGCCGCGCATCTGCACCCTTGAGGACTGTCCGGGGGTGGGAGCCCCGGCCGAGGGCTCCTCCGGAGCAGCTGGCCGGCCTTCAGGAGCCGCGCTGCAGGGAGGTCCGCGGGGCGGGCGAGGAGGCGCTGCAGCCGGCCGGCCGCCGGCCTCGGTGGATGGGGGGCGCGCGGCGCCGGGACGGGACGGGCAGGTGGGCTCGCTGCCTCCCGCTGTCCGTTCGGGGTCCGGGCGGCCTCGGCCCATCACGTGGCCCGGCCATCGTCACGTGCCGGGGGAAGGCGCCTTGTGGCGAGCCAGCCTCGGATTGCTCCGCTGCGACAGGCGGGCGCGGCGGGGGGGGGGCGCTTCTTCTCCGCACGGCGCCGCGTCTTGGAGCGCCCGAGGCCCGCCGCGCAGCAGCCCCGACCGAGGGCGCCGTCCAGGTGCAGGGCCGGGCCGGGCGACCTGGGCAGGCTGCGCCGGGGGGAGCCGCAGCGGAGCGCGGGGTCCTCGCAGACCGACGCCTTCCCCTCTCGAGCCCGTTCGCGGGGGTGGGGGGGAGTCCGCGGGGTGGCGCCGACGACCGCTCTGTCCGTTCAGGGTCGCGGAGCCGCGCTCGGCGCAGTCTGCGGGGCTGGGGAGCGTGGCTGGAAGCCCGCTCGCGTTCTTGGCCTGGGGAGCGGCTGGCGCCGGCGGGGGACGGGGCCGCGTCCTCGGGCTGCGGGGCGGGGGGCGCGCGAGAGGCGGCTGTCGGCGGCTCCTGCGTGCGCGCCTTTGCGGGTGCAGAGGAGGGGGGTGCCGGAGCTCGCCCGTCTGTCTCCGCGGGGGGGGGGCTGCTGCTTGCACCTGCCAGGCGCCCAAGGTCAGTGGGTGGCCGGACTCCGCACCGGGCTCCTCGCAGAAGACCGGAGGCGGGCTCTGGGGACTCGGTCTGGCAGGGCCTGTGGCCCGCTGGCCCGACCACTCCGGTGCCCGTCGGAGCTGCAGGCTTGTTTTGAACTTGGCGCTTTGATTCGGCCACGGGTCGGGTGGGGTGGGGTGGAGCTGAGACTGACATCCAGAGGACGGGGCAGGACCCGGGGGGGGGGGGCGGTCAGACCCTGCTCTGTGCCACCTGCGGAGCCACCAGCAGCCTCTCCCTTCCCAGCAAGCCAGTCACAAAACCCCCAGCTTGGCCTGCAGAGCCCCCTTTCCCTGCTCCCCTGTTATGTGGGTCATGCCTGCCTCCCGCTTTCTCCTGCAGGTCAGCCGTGAAGCATGTCCAGCGACCCTCCTCCCCCCTACCCGGGGGGGCCGACTGCACCCCTCATAGAGGAGAAGGATGGCTCTCCTTTCCCAGCAGGTAAGGCGCTACAAGCTGGGGGGTGGTGGTGTCCTGCTTGACCGAGGGGTCCCCCTCCGCTGCTTGGGGGGCTGCTGGAGGCTGCCCCCCAGAGAGCAGCTCGGCCCAGTGCCTGCTCCCCTCCGCCAAGCAGGCAGCTGGCACTTTCCGGGCTGCCCTGAGACCCTCGCCCTTGGCCTGCAGGCAGCGCTTCCCCCGCCATGGTCCAGCCCCAGGCAGCCCCCCAGCAGCCGCCTTTGGATTTTGGGCCCCCTCCGTACGAACCGCCACAGCCCGGCTTCCTGCCGCCCTCGATGGCCACTGACGGCTCCATGCCCTACGTGCCCCCCGGTGAGTGGAGGGGAGGGGAGGATGGTGGGGAGGGGGAGGGCCGCTTGCTACGTGGCTCCAGGCCGCGAGTGACCCCTGCCTCCGCTTCCTCCCCAGGGGGCTACTACATGCCTCCGGGGCCCCACGCGCCCCCCATGGCCTACTACCCTCCGGGGGGCCCCTACGCCCCCCCCCAGCGGGCAGATGGCCACGGTCCTCGTGCCTTCGGGGGCGGCGACCACCGTGACGGTGCTGCAGGGCGAGATCTTCCAGGCCGCCCCGGTCCAGACCGTCTGCCCCCACTGCCAGCAGGCCATCACCACCAAGACCACGCACGAGATCGGCCTCATGAACTTCCTGCTGGGCTTCTTCTGCTGCTTCGTCGGGTAGGTGAGGGGCGGGTGGGGGGGCTTGCCGGCTCTGAGCCTGCTCCTGCCTGGCCGGGGGGGGGGGCCTGGGCTGGGCTGCCGCAGGGGCTGAGCGGAGCAAGGCTGGAGCCTCCCTTTGGCTGGCTGCCCCTCTGGCGGCGGAGGGGAGACCCGGGACCCCCCTGAGCCTGCTCTCCCCCCAGCTGCGACCTGGGCTGCTGCCTGATCCCCTGCTTGATCGACGAGTTCAAGGACGTGACCCACACCTGCCCCAACTGCAAGGCCTACATCTACACCTACAAGCGCGTCTGCTAGCAGCGCAGCGGGGCCAGGAGCCGGCCGGCCACCCTCTCCTCGCGCCACTGGCCTGACCGCCCCCCCCCCCCGGGCCCCCCCCCCCCGCCCTTGCAGACCTCGGGCCTCCGGTGTCCTGGGACCTGCCGGGCAGGTGCTGTGACAGGGAGGCGGGGGGGGCGGAGGCCTGTCCTGGGGGGCCTCCTGGCCGGCTTGTCGTCTCTCTGTGTGCCGCGTTGCTTCTGTTCCGGCTCCCTGACCGGAGGCCTCCTCTCGGAATGTGCCGTTTGCCCTTCAGCTGAGCACTAAAACTGGGCTGCACCTGTGGGGCAGAGCCCCCCCCCCCCAACTGCTGCTTCGGCCTTCAGTTTCTCCGCAGGTTCCAGCCTGGGGGCTACTGCCCCCCTTCCCCTCCTGCACCACAGAAGGGACTGTTGTGGGGATTCTCTCCTTGAGCTTCGCCCCTGTGCCCGGTCCAGTCCTGGGCTTCTCTTCCCTGCAGTCGCAGCGGCTGCCAGGGCAGCTCCCTTGTGTGGGCAGCCTTGCTCAGTACCCTCCTCCAGGGCCCGCCTGGGCAGCAACACCCCCCCCCGGCCTTTGCTTACTGGCACCCCAGAAGTGGGGCAGGGCTCTGCTACCCAGACAGGCCTGGCCCTCGCCATGGCTGTGTGGGCTCTGCCCTGCTCTGCCCAGCCTGTGTGCTACTAGGAGGCAGGACGGAGCCCCTCTGCCGCCTCCCCCCCTCCCCTGCATGTAAATACCTTGGCAACCCGGGGCAGGAGTGCTCCAGGCCTCCCATCCGTCCCTCCGTCCCGGCATTGAAACTGTGATGGAGCAAAAATGTGAACCACTTGTGCACCTCCCCCCCCTCCTGGTTTTGCACTAATTCCTCCTTTGCACTGACGAGCGATGGGGCACGTGGGGGGGGGGGCAGAAGAGGCCAATGCTGGGGTTGGACTGTGAGGGGCTGAGCCCAGCACCAGGTGTTCTGCTTGCCTGGCCTGCTTCCTCCCCCGGCACCTGCCCAGTCTGTGGCTGCCAGGCCCCCTCAAGGGCCACTGCTGGGGCGGAGATTCCCCCACAGAGCCCTCCTGGAAGCCCCCCCCCCTCGAGTGTCTGAAATCTGCCGGAGGAGCAGAAACTTCTCATGTCCTGTACTGTTCAGAGAATGAATAACCTGTTGGCGCTTTTCCATGTTTGTAAATAAACCAGAGATCCACAAGGCTGTGCCCGCCTCTGATTGGGGGGGGGCGGAGAGGGAGGCTGAGCGCCCAGGCAGACCCCACGCTGCCCTCTCTTCCCCAGTGGGGAAAAGCCCTGCCCTACCGGGGTGGGCCTGGAGATGCTACGGGAGCCGCCTCTAGTGCTCAGGGCCTGCTGAGCAGCCCCACAGCTGCTTCCCCCCCCTCCATCTCCACTCAGCCTGCCCACTTGAAATTCCTGGCAAGGGCGCTGGAAGGAGAGGGCACACACTGTGCTGCGGGCTCTGGCTGGAGGTGCCCCCTTGGCACGGGCAGCGGCTGCCCCTCCTCCGAGGGAAGGAGGGACGGGCGGGTGGGGTTGCCCCCCCTTGAGGAAGCACAAAGCAGCAGCAGGAGAGCCGGCTCGGGAGCGGCCAGAAGACCCCCTGGGGGCCGGAGGGAGGCCTGGGGCCGTTTCCCGCTTTCCACCCGGGCAGCCAAGGGGGCTCTGGCGAAGCACCAGCTTGCTGAGGACGCAGGCGGGGTCTTGCCCCCAGCGCAGCCGGGCCCCCTCCCCAGCTGCGTGGCTCTGGTTGAACAGCAGCAGCCCAGGCAGGAGGCCTGAAGGCAAGAGTGCCCGGCCCCAGGGCCCTCCTCCGCAGGAAGCAGCAGGCCTGCCAGGCAACCTGCGCTGGAGTCCCCCCCAGGCGTCCCCCCCCCCACACACTGCTGGCTACGGGGAGGGGGGAGGTCCCTGCTTCTCCAATTCAGGCAACAGGTCAGAGACAACTCAGTATAAATTTTATTCTGCCCCAGCCTCCATCATCATCACCACCATCACAAGCCTCCAGTCACAGGACAACTAAACCGTCAGCTGCTCTGCTGTGTACAAAGCGCCGCCCAGCCTGAGCCACAAGCGTGCCGGGGGGGGGGGCTGCCCACGCCCCAGGCCATGTGGGATGGAGGACGCCCCCTCCAGAGGACACTGGGCCTGCTGCTTCCTGGGGCTGGGGGGCAGCGCAGCCTGGCCTGGGCACTCACGGCGGGAGAGAGCCAGCAGCCCAGGCGGGGGCCCCCCCCCCACCATTCCCCAAGCGGGAATCCCCCCGCACGTGCAAGCAAGCAGGCAGGCAGGCAGGCAGGCAGGCCGGCACCCAGTCAGTTCACTGTGCATTTGGGTTTAATGGCTCCTTAATAAATTCGACAACAGGCCGCCACCCGCGGCCACGGCAGACACGAAAAGCAGTTGTCCCGGCAAGCGGGGTGGGGGCGCCGCCAGCCTCTTCCGCCAGGAGGTGGCAGCGGAGGGCGCTCGGCCTCACATCACGTACCAGGCCGCGATGCCGGCCACGACGACCAGGCAGGCTGCGAGGGCCAGCTGGATGGTGGGCTGCTGCAGCATCGCCAGGGCCAGCCGGTAGGGGCAGCCGGAGCCCTCGGTGCCAGCTGCGGGAGGGAGGGAGGGAGGAGAGCTGGTGAGACACAGAACGAGGCACCTGGCCGGGCGGCTGGAGTGGAGGAGGGACACCCACCTAGCTTGGCCGCGTAATAGGGACACTTGTGGAAGTCTCCCTTCCCATCATGCACCGGGAGGCCGCCCTCCTGGGCCTCTTCCGTCAGCAAGTTCCCGATCTTGTCCAGTTCATCAAAGACCTGCAGGGGAAGGCCAGGAGCCGCGGTTGGCCCGTGTGGGAGAGATCCAAGACGGGCCACGACAGCCAAGGCGAGGAGGCCCTTTCCAGGTGCTCTCTCAGGCGGGGAGCAGTGGCAGGCGGTTTGGGGGCCCCACGGCGCCCAGAGAACCGCACTGCCCCTCAACAGGGAGCCCCAGGTCGGGCCTGGGACTCCTGGGCATGCAGTTCCTGCGCTCGCTCTGCCGCAGAAGGGTCAGGGGGCAGCTGCTTCGGACTGCAGCCAGCGATGGGAGGGCAGCGCATTCCTCGCCCCACGCGCAGAGAAGGCAGCTGGGGCCCAGCGCTGGCCACTGACAGCCGGAGGTACGACCTCTGCACACAGAGCCGGGGGAGGGAGGCAGGCCCAGCGCACACCCTCAGCAGGACAAGCCGTGCAGGAGGCTCCAGGCTCTGGAAAGGCACAGCGAGGCCTCCCAGGGAACGCTGGCACTGGGCTGGGAGGGGCGCGCTGGCACGGTCCTGCCCCTCGCCAGGCCACCACTCCCATTTTCTGGCACAGTGAGAGAACCCGGGACTGGGGGGCAGTGGTCCTCCCCCCCCCCGGGGCCGTACCTGCATGTTGAACTCGAAGGACTTGTTGGCCTCCTCGACCACCCGCTCCTTGGCCCGCTGGTCCAGCTCCAGGGCGTTCATCCGGGCCCGGTAGAGCTGCTTGAACTTCTGGGGGCTGGAGATGTTCTCGAAGACGTAGAACTGGACCCCCTCGCCGGTGCTGGGCAGCTTCAGGGCCCGCTGGGCCACCTTCTTCAGCACCTGGCCCCCCGAAAGGTCCCCCATGTAGCGGGTGTAGGCGTGGGCCACCAGCAGCTCGTGCTCGTGCTGCCCCACGTGGCGGATCCGGTCCACGTAGCGCTGCGTGGCCTCCGAGCACTGGACCTTCTCCCGCCAGCCCTCCCCGTAGAAGTGCTCCAGGTCCTTGGCCAGGGCCGCCGTGCGGTGCAGCTCCAGCGGGAAGTAGAGGGGGGCGACGGCCACCCGGTCCTTGTTGCGCTCGATCTCCTCCTCCAGGGCCGCGTAGGTGTGGTAGAGGGCCACCGTGCCCAGCTGCGGGCAAGCAAGCACAGGGGTGAGGCTGCACCTGGCACGCGCGGGTCCAGCCCCCACCCCACCCCACCCCACCCCACCCCACCCCACCCCCGGAGCAGCAGCCCACCTTGAAGAGCTCCCTCTTGATGCGCCCCTTCAGGAAGTCCTTCACAAACTGCGTGTTCTCGGCCTGCTCGTGCGCCTCCTTCGTCCCTTCCTTGAGCATCTCCGACAGGTCCGTGGGGCTGCGGGGGGAAGACCGGAGGGGCCCGCTGGAGGGGCGCTGCCCACAGGGGCCACGGCTCCAAGGCCTGCTCAACTTGGCCTGCCCACACCCACGGAGACCGTGGCCAGCTGCAGCCATGGCATGCCAGACCGTTCTGCCTACGCCATGCCATCCCCCCCCCCAGAAGGAAAGGAGGGCCTCGGCCTGCAAGAGGCTCGTGCCCCACCAGGCAGGAGCAGGCACAGGGACGGGGCAGGGCAGGGCACCCACCTGACGCTCTCGTCCTCGTCCTCCTCCGCCTCCTCGTAGGAGAAGTTCTCGGGCTCCTCCAGGCTCTCCGACACGTCAGACGACATCGCGCTGCTCGGCCAGGCCCTGTGAGGCCCCCTGTCCTGCCGGGAGAGGAAGCGGCGGCCTGGTCTGCGTCCTCAAGCCGGCACGGAGGGGGCGAGTCAACGGAGGGGGCGTGCATTTGCCCGCAGCGGCCCAGTGAGCGTACAGAGACGGAGCAGTGAGCCCCACCAGCAGCTTCCGCCCACAGGGAGGTCACTCACCCCAGCCAGGCCACAGGGCCCTCTGGCAGCGGAAGGAGCTTCCCTCTCTCCCTGCCCAGATCGGGCTCTGAAACCTGGTGGGCTAGTGCGGGGGCAGAGGAGTGGAGGGCCGAGCAAAGAGGGGCCAAGCAGGCTGCAGCCCTGCCAGGCAGCCCGGAGGATGGCACGCTGGGCACAAGACACACAGCCAGGAACAATGTGGCCTTCAAACGCAGGGACTCCAGCAGATTCAGAGGGGGTGCCTGAAAAGGGGAACCCCCTCTCCATGGGCCAGTGGGAAAGGAAGGCCTGGGCTGGGGGGGGGGGCTGGCTGAAAAGGAACCGCGCAGCCCGCCACAAGCCACCCAGCGGCACTGCTGCAAGCAGCCTGTGCCACCCCCACCCGCCAGACCGGCCCAAGAAGGCTTTGCTACTCTGTGTCGTCCCCCCCGGGGGAAAGTGCGACCCTGTGACACCCACGCACCTGTGTGCAAACACACCCGCAACTCTGAGTCTGAACCGATGGCCAGGCACCTCCGTCGAGGACAGGCCCTCTGCGCTGAGCCCAAGCGGGGCAGGATCCGCAGGCAGGCCTCAGAACGCTCCTGCGCCCGTGTGAGTGGGCCGAGGGGCAGCGCCTCGCTCCCGTCCTGGCAGGTCCACCTGTGGCGCGACAAAGAGGCAGGGGCTGCTTGGCCAGGCGGCTGCACCGGGCCTTCGCCTGCACCTCGGGAAAGCCCCGGTGGGCCTCGTCACGCTGCACGGCCGGCGGAATTGTCTCCACGCCACTGGCCAGAGCCGGAGGACCGCTGCCCCTCCCAGGGGCTGGCACTGCCCAAGGTGGGCGCAGCCTGCCCAGGCCCTGGCAGGAACCCCAGAGAAACAGACCCCTGCAGCGCAGTCTCACAGGGGGGCGGCTGCCGGCCAAGGAAGCGAGGGCTGGCCGGGGCAGGCTGCTGGGTGGGCTGGACGTGGGCCCTGCTGCCCGCTGCAACTCAGGGCCATGCAACGGGGAGTGCGAGGGGCCCCTCCTTCCCAGATCACTGGGGGTGCCTCGACTACGGGTACTTCAAGCCCCCCCCCCCCGGTTGGCTCTCCTTTGTAACTGAGGGGGAGATGACCAGGCAGGGCAGAGCAGGGCAGAGCAGAGGGCAAGGGGCGGAGTCCGGCAGTGGGGCAGAGACCCCCAACCCCTCCTCAATAGCGCCCCCCCGGGAGGTTTCTTAAGCCCAGGAGGAAGCGCTGGACCCCCCTCTCGGGGACGGGGAAGGAGCCCCGCAAGGGCCGCCCATCCCCACTCCGGGCTCTGCCATCGCCGCTGCCCCAGCCCGGTCGGGGGTGGGAGCCCCCGCGCTGGCCCTGCAGCAGAGGCAGGCACTCTGCACGCGCTCGGGAGCACCGTCGCCGACCCCCGCCCAGGGGGAGCAGCCCCCGACCGCGCTCACCCGACCGCTTCCCCGGCTCCTCTCCGCGGACTGCACTTCCGGCGATGGGGGCGGTACCACGGCAAGCCCCGCCCCGCCCCTCTGTCACACAGGCCACACTCATTTGCATGCGCGGAGGGCGGGCCCCCGATTGTGGCGTCACGGCGCGCTCCGAGAGAAGCCCCGCCCACTCCAGCGGGGCTCTGCCATGGAGAAGCCATGACGTCATTTTCTTGAAGCCGTGGATATAAAAAGATGGCTGACTCAGATCATTGCCGCGGAGGAGGCTTGCCGCGAATTCACAAATAAACATCTCCCTGCACGTGTGTAAAACCTTTTAATCATGCCTGCGTGTTCTGCATACGGGTGTGCGAATCGCTGTACGAAAAATGGGACTTAATTTCCGCGGAAGGATTCATGTATTCTCATTACATCGGTTCAATAAAACTACAGTTCAGTGAGTACATTATTTTTGAAGCTGTGTAATTTCTTGTGTGTATAATAATGTTTCTACACGATCACACGTTTTTATTCTCGTAAGTTTTTACTTCAGGAGTAAACTATTCAGTCCCAAACAGTATGTGCAAAGCAATCTGCAATGCTTGGAATCAGCTTTGTTTTCAGTACGAAAACATGGCCGCTAAGCCCGCCCCCTGGCTTCAATTCGGCAGCATTACTTCTTAAGGCAGGGCCATGGGTAGGGCTCTGCGCGCAGGAGACAGGCGGGGACGGAGCGGAGCGCCCGGCTCTGCCCCCTGGCGGCGGCAGGAGGGAGGTGCGCTGGGAGCCGCTCTGGGGCGCAGTTGGAGGGCACCCTCCGACTCCAGACGTCCTCCGAGGCCCCTTGAGGCAGAAGACAGGGGAGCAAGGCTGCCTCCCAGTGCCAGGGGCTGGCTCCAGGGCAGCTCTCCCCCCACAGGGGCTGCGACGCCGTTCAGGAGCAAGCGCAGCAGGGGGTCTGGCCCCAGGGCACACAGCTGCTAAAAGGGCCCCTGGGCAGCCCAGTCAGTGCCAGGCCAGGGCCAAGCGCTGAGGAAGAGTCAGGCTCCTGGAAGATCTTTACCTGGAAAAGACCCCCCCCCCACTTCCCCCCCCAGGACTACCCCCTCCTTCCCCCCCCCCAGCACCTGCAATGACACAACAAGGCGGCGGCGGCAGACAGGCAGATTCTAAACCTCTTTATAGAGCAGACTTATTTACATTGACACAGAATTGCTTCACGGACCGAGTCAGGAGGCTGCAGGGGCCGGACCTTATCAGGGGGGGGGGTGAGGAGAAGGTGCCACGAACAGGTGCCTAGCAGAGCGGGGGGGGGGAGAGACAGAAGGCAGCAGCTACAGCCCTTGCAGGCCCTGCGCAGGATCCTGCTGCTCCACGGAGGAGCAGGGTCTCCTTCACAGCCTCCAAGCACGACGAGCACGCAGGGGCCTGAGCTCCTGCACTCCAGCGGCCCTCAGCTGTTTACGGCAACCAGTCAAGAACAAAGTCTCCTGTGGGGGAAGCCAGGCTGTGCCACACAAGGCTCGAGCCAGGCCCCCTCACGCCCACTCCTGGCACCGGGACAAGCGAGGGCTGGGGCTTGCAGACGTTCTCCGGGGAAAGGCTTGACCACATCCTGGGGGGTGAGACTGAACTTTGCCTGGAGTCTGAGACACACTTCAGTGGGCTGTGCAGAGTCCCCCCCCCCCTCGTGTGACTGGCATCTGTCCCGAAGCAGCCAGGGCTTGCCGGTCTTGGAAAGTCCACGTCACCGTTCCGATGGCCAGGGCTGCCCCGGTGGCTGGTTGGCGACCCCGCCTCTGGCAACAAATCCCCCCCCCTCGCGGCACGGCCAGGGGGTCAAACAGGTTCACGCCACATCCGTCTAGGTTTCCTGCGCCAGGCTCCACGGTTGGCCCCACGGCCACTGCACTGCTGCCCCGCACATCTAGTTGCCGGCAGAACGCTTCCCTGGAGCCGAGAGGGAAAAGGAGGCCTGTCAGCCCGTTCCGGGTGCATCGACCTGCAGCTGCTTCAGGCAGGACGGACCTTGAGAGCCCCCCTGGCTTTCTGAACAGATGCACTGCCCGGGGTGTGCAGAACCCTTCCTGGTCTCTCCCTACAAACGGGCTGCCCCGCAGCTCTCAACCCCATCTATTGTCCTCCATCCCCTAACCTCTAGCCCAGGCAGGTGTGTGGGGAGGGTGCCCAAAGGGCAACGTCCCATTGCTCGTCTCATCCTGACCGGGAGTTGCTGTCTTAAGCGGGCCCCAGGCATTGGGGGGGGGGGTCCAACATACAGCTTTTCAGGGAATGGCATCAAATCAGAAGCACCCCAGCAACAGCTTCTGATCCAAGCTGACTGCAGAGGCTGCAGCCCTCTGGCGGGGGAGGAGACAAGTGGGGGGTGGGGAACAGTCAGGGCTTTTGTCGCACGCTGCAGCCCCCCCCCCCCCCCCCCCCCCCCCCCCCGCCCCCCGCCGCGGCCGCCCCCCCCGGGCGGGGGCGCCCCCCCGGGGGGGGCGGCGAACAGTCAGGGCTTTTGTCGCACGCTGCAGCCCCCACCCCGCCCCGCCCCGCCCCCGCTGCTCCTGCCTGCTCCCTCAGCTGCTGACGGGGCTCGAGAGCAGAACACAAAGGGAATCTGAGCGTGGAAAGCCCACGCCAGGTGGCCTCCTACCTCTGGCGCGCGAGTCAGGAGCTAAACATTTTCTTAAGTTTAGCTAGGAAGCCCTCCTGGCTGTCCCCCGCCTCAGGCCTGTCCTCGCCTGCCCCCGTCCCAGTCGCGCCCCGGTCACCTAGGCACAAACAGCAGAGAGCTGCGTCAGGGCCCTCCCCCTCACCTTCCCTCCCCCAGCAGCCTGCCGCCCTGGCGCCCTCCTCCCCCTCCCCAGACCGTCCCTGGTTCGGACGTTGGGACAGCCGGAGTGCAGAGGGGTCACAGCAAACCCCTTCAGCGCTGCACAGGGGGCCGGTCGTGGCAACTGCTGCGCGGGGGTCCAGGCCTGACAGACTGACTCCTAACCTTCCCCACTCGCTGGCTCACCACCAGGGTCACTCCTGAGGCTCCTTCGACTCCCGGCCCTCCTGCTCTCTTATCCAGGCAGCCTTTTGCTCTCCACGTTTCTGGCACACTGTTTGTCAAATTTGCTTTGCATCACTGGGAGACTTGAGGCTCTTTTGTGGCGCCCCCACTTTAATCCTCACTGCCTGTTTCCCTGAGGCTCGGGGGGGGGGGGGTCTGCAGCAGAGGGTAGGATGCTAAGAGGGGCTTCTCTTCCCCCCCCCCAGGCAGGCCCCGGTTCCCATTCACAGTGAGGCCTTTGTGAGCCAGGACAAAGGGGCGTCATCCTGGAGGCAGTGCCTCCTCGCGGGGGCTGCGGGAACCTCCCAGCAAGCCAGGCAGCCGCCCCCCACCAGGCCCACTCTCCAGTGCCCCTCCCAGGAAGCTCTGCTCACCAGCAGTGGTGTTTGCCACGCCGTTCACAGTCCCTTCCACATCCGTCTCGTCCTCGGCATAGCTCAGCATCAAGGCTCGCTGGCGTTCTGTCAGCCTCCTGCCGTGGGGGGGGGGGGAAGAGGTCATTGCAGGTCAGCAGGATGGCTTAAACCTTCAGCCACTGCAGACCACGTCCCTCCGCAGCTTTTCCCCCCTCCAAGACCCAGAAAACGCCCCACTCACTTGGGAATTTTGACCTTGATGTGGATGTAGTGGTCTCCGTAACCGTAACTGTTGACCCGGGGAATTCCCTTCCCGCTCATCCGAACCTTCTGGTCGGCCTGAACACCTGGGGGGGATCTGCCCAGCAGAAGGAAGGAAGGAGAGGGCTCGCTGGAGGCCTGCCCACAGAGCCTCCCAGCGCCCATTCCTCCGGGGAGCACGGCCGTCTCTTTAAAGATCTGCAGCCCATTCCTGGGAGTCGGTGCTGGTCCTGCCAAGCGCCGCCACATGCAGAAAAGTGGGAGGGAAACGGCCGAGACGGACGAGGGGCCACCGCCTGCCACCAGCGCCACGTACCGTGATGCTGATGGTCTCGTACAGGCCTGGAGACCTGGCCGTGCCCCCGAGGACCGCCTGCGCGACCGAGATGAAGAGGTCCGAGTGGATGTCTGCCCCGTCTCTCCTGAACACCGGACTTTTCTGAACCTGAAACCAGACAGCAGACACAGTGCCCAGATCTGCCCCATCCTCACACATCGTGGCGCACAGGTGCCCGGTCCAGGGAAATACCCACCCTGAAGGTGATGAAGATTTCTTTCTTTCCTACAGGCATCCGGACAGTCTGCCCATCCTCCACACCTGAAGACGGAACAAGGGCAGAAGTTTTCCCCTGCGCAATTCCTTCCGCCCCCGTCTGCAGCCCGCAGTGGGTCTCCAGGGTCTTTCCCTCCAGCCAGGACCTCCTCGGTTTACCTGGGCGCTCCCACTGAGCCACAGCCCCTCTACCTGGGAGGGAGGAGCCCTGCTGTTCTCAGCAGGCTGACCACGGAGGCCGGCCACTCCTTCCCACTTGGAACAGGAATGGGCCCGGCAGGACAGAGGCCTGCTCTGCGTGACGCTGGCACACAGTGCACCAAGCCTTGCTCCAAGAGTCCAGGCGCCCCAGCGGCCGAGGAGCCTCCTCTCCTAACGCCCCCTTGGCCTTGGCAGAGGCAGGCTTCCCACCCCCAGCGGCCCTGCTCCTGCAGTGCCCCAACCAGGTTCCAGGCCAGAGCAGCTGCTGCTGCTCTCCTCCTCGGGGCCGGACCCACACACTGACCGGCCGGAACAGGGACCGTCACCGTCTTCTTCTGCTTGGTTTGGCCGGAGCCCTGACACAAGGCGCAGGGGGTCGTGATGACGGAGCCTCGCCCACCGCAGCGCCGACACGTGGAACGCATGACGAAGGGGCCCGTGTTGATGGTCTCCTGGGGAAGGGGGAAGTGGAGAGGCTTGGCTCCTTGGAACAGCAGCGTCGGACCGCTGGCGGCTGCACCACCACTCCCTGCCTCAGACTCAGGCCGCCAGGAGTTCGCCCACCGACACACTCACCATGCCAGTGCCGTTGCAGTAGTGACAGTGCTGGACTTTGGTGCCCGGCTCGTGCCCTTTGCCATCACAGCGCTGGCAGGCGTCATTGATGTGCAGCACGATGTCCTTGTTGACCCCTTTTGCAGCCTGGGTAAATGTGAGCTCCATGATGTACTGGAGGGAAGAAGGGAAGACAGCCCGCCGTCACACAGTGAGGCCCCTCAGCCCGAGTCACTGCCTGTTTATCTGAACCACGCTCTTCCGCCTCGTCAAAAACGCCTACGGCAGCTTACAAAGCAAAACAAAATGACAGTGGACGCACACAATGCAACACCTCACACAGCAAAGGAAACATTTGCCTGTGCAAGGAAAATCCCGCCTAAGGAGAGATGTGAGCGGGCGAGCCCGTTTCTGCAACAGAGAAGGAGCAAACACTTGGCAAAGCAGAGAAATGTTGAGACGCAGCTGGTGGAAGGCAGAGCATTTCAGGTGCTACCCTCAGACGACACCCCCACCCTCTGGGCTCAGCAGCTTAATAGGAACAAATCTCTCCAGCCACAACAGGCACTCTGTAGTTACCTCCTGGGGTTGATCAAACATGGTGTGGAAGTCTCCAAAGGGGGACCCTGAGAACTCCCCAAAGATCTTCCTGAATAGCTCCTCTGGATCCACAGTGGGGCCACCTCTCCAGTACTGCTGCCCGGAACCCGCCGAGCCTGGGTCAAAGCCGGCTGTGCCGTAAGTATCGTACTGCTTCCGCTTCACCTCATCGCCCAAGACCTGCAGGCCAGACCGCATTATCACCAGGGTGCCCTGCCCACACTACAGAGCTTGCCTAGCTTTGTTGTGAAGGCGGCCAATGGGGAGAACCCAGATGGTTCCGAGCTCAGAGTCACCCTCCCAAGCACAGCTGGCCAAAGAAAAGCGCACTACCTCATAGGCTTCCGCTAGCTGGGAGAACTTCTCCTTGGCCTTTGGGTCATCCTTGTTTGTGTCTGGGTGGTACTTCTTGGCCAGCTGAGCAGAAAGCACAAGAGGTTGAAGAAGAGACTTACTGGGGTTTTTGTTTGTTTTGCAGTTGGTTTGATCAAGATGCAACAATAAATAACTCTCTGTTCACTTCCTTGGGCTGCTCTCTCCTGGGTCAGGCTCCAAAGGGCATCATTTCCCACAGTGACCCACCAGGTGCTCCCATGGCAAAGCCCACAGGCAGGAGATGAAGGCGACAGCTTCCCTGTGCTGTTGCCTTCCCACCCCAGAGTGGCACCTATACTGCTCCTGGACATGGAGGTTCCACACAGCCATTATGACCAACAGCTGATAGCCAATGCCTCTCCCTCCATGAAATGTTTTAGCCCTGTGGAAATCATCTGAGACAATGGCCATCACCCACTCCCACTGAAACCATTTAACAAACAGAGGCACAAATGCCCCATTAGCAATCAACCTATGACCACAGTAGTGGCGACCGTAGCACAGAAGTACGAAAAGCTACAGGCAGGGTGTGTTTGTGGCTCTAACATGACTTGACGAAGGGTTTCCTGCCCGAAAACATGCCTGGTAATAGGCCTTCTTGATCTCCTTCTGGCTGGCATTTCGGGGCACTCCCAAAACCTGGTAATAATCCTCTTTGGCACAAGCCACGGAGCCAGTGTGAAACGGGGCACGACAAATGAGCGGACGCTGTTGAATTCCTGTAGAAAGCAGAACAGAATTTTATCACCATCTAAGCCTCTTTTCCACTCGGACATCTATGCAGTTAGACACAACTGGCCTGTCATGCACTTGGGGGGAGGGGGGGAGGGAGGGCTTCAAAAGAACAACAGTCCCTATACATTTGAAACATCTTCCTAGTCCTATCAATCACCATTTGAGTATGCTGCAAATGTTACAAAGCTCGCAGGGTAAACAACAAGCAGGGTACGGGTGGGATGGGGTCCTTGTATGAAACATGGCAGCTCCCCAAACGGAATGCACCGTTGACTCAAGCCCCAAAGACCCACTAATGCCTCTCAGAAGCCCACAAGCAGCAGGAGAGACAGTCACACGTTTCTCTGACCAGTGCTCCCATGCACCTGGTGTCCAGACTGCTGCTGAAGCCAGAGGAGCCAGGGAGGGCAGCGACATGTGGTGCAGATGAGGCAGAAGCAGCCCTGCCACACCACACATTGCTGGCAGACAACTCTCTGGCTCTCCATGAGCGAGTCCTGGGCCCTCCAAAAACCATCCCAGCTAGTGGCTATAATCACTTCTTGTGGCAAGGAGTTCCACATTCTAATTACATGCTGTGTGAACAAGGCCCTCCCTTTTTTAAGTCTTTCCACCCCTTGTTCTAAAGAGGGAAGCAAAACAGAAGCTTTCCCTCTGCCGGCCCCCCACGGCACCCTTTATAATATCGGTGGCCCCTGCAGACCGGGAAGGCGAGGGGGGAAGGCACCCCCGCCGAAGGGAAAGGGGAGCTGAACTCTGCGCGCGCTCAGAGGCGCTCTCGCACGGCCCCCTCGTGACGTCACGCCCCCTCCTTTCCCTCCCCGCCGCGGGACCTCACCGGGGCCGCTCCGGGCCGGGCGAGGGGGGAAGGCGGGCCCCGCGCTCAGCCACCGGGCCAGGCGCAGGGCCAGCAGCAATCGCCGCGCCTCCCCTCCGCCGCCCCCGTAGACGCGGCTTCCCCCGGCACTGGCCGCCGCCGCCGCCGCCGCCCTCAGCCAGCGTGAAGCGCACACGGCCGCCATCTTGGGCCGCCCCGCACAGTGCGCCTGCGTGCCTTCACCCGGCGCCTGATAGCACTGCGCGCGCAAGCGCACTGAGGGGAAAGGAAAGCGCTACCGCCCAAGGGGGTCATCTAACCTCCTTGCTACCGCCCCGCCCCTGGCAAGGTCGACGGGCCCGCTGCCTTCTAGTGCGCCTGCGCAGACTTCAGCAGGCGGGCCTCGGATCTTACCCTGCGGCCGACCCATCCTGGAGAGCTTCTGGGTCTTAATGCTCTCGGATTAGGCTTACCTCATATTTACCTCAGAATTTTACCTCAGAGTGTCAGGGGCAGTGGAGTGGCCGCAGGATGCAGGTATCCTGTTGTCTCGTGTGCTGCTCCCTGAGGCCTCTGGTGGGCCACTGCGAGATGCAGGGAGCTGGACTAGGTGGGCCCCCTTTGGCCTGACCCAGCACAGGGGCTCTTTTGATGTTCTTAAGCCCAGGTGGGGTTGCAGGTTAGGGCAGCAAATTCTGCTTCCTTTACCTCAGAATTCTACCTTAGCGTGCCAGGTGCGAGGGAGTGGCCGCCGTTGTGCAGGCCGCTGGTGGGCCACTGTGAGACGCAGGAGGCTGGACTAGGCCTGACCCAGCAGGGCCCCCCTCTGGTCTTATCTGCCCGGCCCTCTCCAGGAGGCCGGCTGAGCAGTTTCCTCAGGGAGCAGATGGGGGGGGTGGAAGAGGGACAGAGCGGAAGTGTGGAGGGGAGCGGAGTGGTGGGCTAGAGTGTCTCCAAGCCTCTCCGCTTCCTTTTCCAGCCCAGGCACTGAGAGGAGCAGAGGCTGGTGCAGCACCAGTGGTCACCACATCTCATCTGCCAGAGGCGGCTGTAACGGTGAGTCCCTTCATATCAACCGCTGACCGTCCTGACCTGGAGCGGCCTTGGAGGCCTCCTTGGGGCGCTCCTCCTTGCCGTGTGCACCGCCGGAGCCCCGCCCACAGTTCCGAGGGGGACAGGCGCTGGCGACACTGGGCAGCCTCCCTCCAGGCCAGGCTCCCGCTTCTCCCGCCTCGCCCCTCTTTGCGGGAATTGCGGCAGCAGGCAGTCACAGACCAGCCGTCGAGGAGGAGGCCCGACGTAGCCTGAGAGAGTTCCTGGCCGGCCGCAGCAGCCACCTTCGGTCAGGGGTGGGGGTGAGGAAGGGGCTCAGCTCCCTGCCTGCGCACCCAGGAGGAGCTGCTGTCGGGGTGGCGAGTCCGGCTCTCTCTGTTGCCCAAGTGGGCAGAGGCAGATCTAAGGGAGGGCAGAGCTCTGAGTTTTGCAAGAAGCCTGACCTTGCAGTGGAAACCACTCCTCTCCTGCACCGTTCTAGCCAATCCTCACAGGGAACAGCAACATCTTGGCGTTGCTTACTGGCTACAGCAGCAAGGGAGAGGAGGGGTTTACATGACAGGGTGAGGCTTCTTGCAAGACTTAGAGCTTTGCCCTCCCTGTAGATCCACCTCTGCAAGTGGGCAGTCATGTGCGTGGCTGCAGAGCCCCCCCCCCATAGCCTTAGGTGCCACAGAGGTGGGGGGGCCTTTGGACAGCTTGAGGGGGTGGGGGCAGGAGCAGGAAGGCTCTTCTGAGAGTGCGAGGAGTCAGGTCAGGGGGAGGGGGCTCCTTGCCTGGCTCAGGACTGGCAGCGCTTCTCCAGTACAGGGGCTCTCCCTGCCCTAGCTGGAGATGCTGTCGCTCGGGCCTTCTGTGCGCCAGTCAGGGGCTCCAGCGCTCTGCCCAACCGTCTGCGGGTGGCCGATCCTGTTCGGCACCGAAAACACCCAAGTCCTCCATCACCGTCCTCCCCACTATCGGTCCTGTATCAGCCACACCCCTGGCGGACCCCATTTCTGCCCCAAAGGGCCCGGCACACATTTCCGCGGGCAGATGTGGGGGAACTCTGTGCCCCACTTTGCTCTGCCCTTTCCTGCCGGGCTGGGTTTCATTTCAGTTCCTGCCCAGGCGATGCGCCTTTGAGCCGCCTCGAGGGTCCCGCGGGGCGGCGGGGGGGGGGGGAAGGAGGCGGCCACTCTTCCAGCACCTACCCCCAAGCAAGCAAGCAAGCCCCGCCCCTGCGCCGAGGCCCCGCCCCGCCGCTCATTCAGAGTCCTGGGAAGGGGCGCGGCCGTGGCTGGAGGGGCGTGGCTTCCCTGACACCGGCGAATTCGGAGCGGAGCCCGGACGGCAGCGGCGATCTCAGCATGAACCGGTTCAGAGCATCCAAGTTCCGGCACACGGAGGCCAAAGTGGCCCGCAAGGAGGTTGGTGGGCGGTTGCTTGCTGGGAGGGGCGGCCGCTGCAACAGGAGACAGGGAGACTACCTGCCTCGGGGGCTGGGCGGGGCGCTGCCCCGTCCTCCCTCGAGGGGCGCTGCCCCTGCCCGCGACTCCCGGCTGCTCCCTCCCGGACTCTCCGTCGGGGCCGCTCCCCGCCTGCTTGCCCGGCTCCCCCTGGCCGGGCAGATAGCGAGAGGTGCCGCCGACGCTTCCGCCCGCGCTTCCTCTCTGTCTTCTCCAGCGGCGGCCGAGCAGGCTCTTTCCGGGGGGGTTGTGGCGGCTCTGCTGTGGCATGTGCAGGGCGGGCCCCGGGGGGGGGGGGGGGCTGCTATCCTGTGCACGCTCATCGGTGCTGAGGGTAACTAGTATTCTATTCGGCGAGGAGGGGCAGCCCTCCTTGCGTGCTACCCCTGGGAAGGCAGAGGAGGCGTGCTTAGGATTGCGAAATTCTGGGGATGCCACCCCCAACTCCGGTGCCCTCACCTCCTACGGAGGGACTCGAAGGAGGAGAGCTTTTGAGTTCCTCCGTAGGAGATTTGTGGCACCGGAGTTAGGGGTGGCATGCTCGGACTTTGTGCCCAGTTGGCCCCTCCACTTTCCGAGTCAAGTCGCTGCTTCCTGAACGTGGCCCAACAGTGATCGTGGGAGGAGGAGAGCTTTCCCTGCGGTCTGGGGTGCCCTGGGCGTGGGGGGGGGGCTGGCCCTGCGGTGTGCCTCCCTCGCCTCCATGCAACCTTTGGATCAATGCACTAAACGGTCGGGAGGAGTCACAGGAATATTATTCCGATGTGGGTTGCAGAGTCAAGGAACGCCGGCCGCGTGGTTGCCTGGGCAACCCTTGAAAATGTGCGGCTCCAGCCCAGGCCTCTTCCATCAGGGTTGCCTCGTGGCTGTGTCTCCGCGGAGGAGTTGCAAGGAGTCTGTTTAATCAAATAACAAGATTTGCTGGTGCTGCTGCTGCACCTCTGCCTGCTGGGCTGCCAGCAGCCGGTGGGTGGAGCTGGTGCCTGACGCAGGTTCACTTGCATCTTGTTCTGTGTTTCACCCCATTTTTCAGCTCAAAGGGGAACTCTGCGTGTCTGTTGTATGCAGCAGTTCAGGCTTCCTGGCATTTTTGTACAGGGCACCCATGGAAGGGAGGTGCCTGGGAGTTGCAGCTTTTCCCTCTGTTGCAGTATTAGGTTGGGAGAAGCAGCATCTGCTAAAATTCTCCCCCACAGTGATTTGCAGCTGTCGAGCTCTGCCCTGTTGGCCGCATAGGCCACATCCCTTGCCTTGTATTGGCTTCTCTGTGGGCCAGGAGCAGGTTGCAAGTGAGAGTCAAATCCTGCCCCTCAGGTCTGTGCTGAGGATTGGTCTGTGGTGAAATGTGTTGTGGTATGGCAGAGGGGCCCATGGGAGGGGACCTCACTGGAACCACAGGAACCAATTTGGGGGTCTCTTGCCCTGAGAGATGGGAGAGTTAATTTGTCTAGGGGGTGGAGGGGGCAGTGGAACCAACAAAGACAAGAGTAATGACCCATCACAGAAACAGGCACGTACTCTGCAGAAATGCAGTCACGCTTGGTTTACTGAATGCATTTGCACCTCACTTTCTGCGTCAGTATGGAGGCATCCGAGGCAACAAAAATAATTTGCAAGCCAACCCACCAGTAAGAAAAATTGAAATAACCAAAGACAAAGGCGAACAGGACCCCGAGCTGTAGAGAGTCTAATCAGGAAGAAGGAACTTGTTGGCGTCTGGGGAAACAAAAGTCGGGCGAGGGAGTTTGGCCATCTCCCAGGGTGGGGGAGGGTTCCGTCGCTGAGCCATGGGGTCTGGGAGCTTTCTCCCCCCCCCCTCAGTTCTGTTTCCTCCTGGAATTGCAGGCCTGGATTGGCGGCATCAGAGGGGGCTCCTCGGCTGCTCCAGGGGACCACATCAAGGCCGGCTGTCGCTGGATCGCATTCAACACCGACTCAGCAGGTAAGCCAGGGCTGGGAGAGGGGGCCCAACTCAGGCCCCCCACCTGCACACGCCTCAGCTGCAATGCCCTCAGGCGGACCTGGACCAGAAGGCTAACTCTGCCCTGCCTGCCAGCCAGACTGGCACCTGGTAGAATGGGAGGCCGTGTGTGTGCTGGAAAGGTGCCTCCTCTCCCCCCCCCACAACACTTGGAGTCTCTCCCAGTGGGAAGGGGGCTGTGAAGGCGGGGCACTGACTGTCTGTCTGCCTCCCCCCTCCTGCAGGTGTGCTGGGCATTGTGCCCCTGGAGAGCCCGCTGAGGGGCCAGAGGACCGTGTCCCAGCTATGCTGCCACTCAGGTAAGCCTGCGGTTGCCAGACCATTTGTGGGCATCACCTCTAGCGGGTGGGAAAGCCAGAGGAGATGTGCCTCGTGCTGGCTGGAGGTCACAACAGAAGGAGAAAGTTGCAAGAGTATTTGCAGAATTGTAGCCAGCAATACACACACACATCCAGCTTCTGCCGAAAGGACGCTTGCTTGCTAGCGTGGGCTCCTTGCAGGTGTGGTCTGATTTTAGCTGTTGTGGTGCCTCCTTCCCACTCAGCGGATGGTGGCCCCAGGAGGGCAGCTCCGCCCCAGCTGACTGCCTCCTGTCCCTGCCAGCCTGTCTTCTGCTCAGCACCTGGAGACCGGCAGGACTTCCGGGAGCTCTGCCCACAGGGGTGTCCCCGCTGAGTCTCCTGTGCCTGCTGGGAAGCGCACTGGCTGAGATTGGAAGCCCCTTGGGCAGAGAGTGTCCTCTGGGGCTGTGCACACCGGTCGTGCAGTGCACGGGCCCCGCCGGCTGGTGCAGGAGCCTCAGCTTGCAGCTCAGAGTGCACAGCCCCAGAGCGCTGTGGGGCTGCAGGTGGCCCTGGCTGCTGCCCCAGAAGGGCCTTGCAAGGGCCAGCGGCCAGGCCTGCCCCTCCCCCCTGCACAGCCGTCACGGGCCTTCTGCGTGGCTGCTGCTCGCTCAAGGACGCTGGACAAAGGCCCATTCATCGCCAGCCTGCAGAGGCCCAGGAGATTTTCGGGGGTGAGGGGTTTGTGGGCCGGGGGGGCAAAGGCGGGGGGGGGGGGGGGGGGGTAAGCCAGGATGTCTGCTGCTCGCTGTGGGCATGTGGCGGCCCCTGCCTGAACCCCGAGGGTGGCATGCCCACCCGTCAGTGCCTGCTGAGGCTGGCGCCCGCCTGTGGAAACGGAAAGCTCCACAGTGACCTACTTTCCCAGGCAGGGCAGATGCTGGCTGGTGTGCCAGACTCCCTCCCCCGGGTGGCCCTCCAGCTGAAGATGCTGGGCAGCTCCGCATTGGCTGGCTGTGCCAAGCAAGGGCACCGTGGAGCGGGTCGGAGCTGTGGTCGTGGGGGTGGGAAGGGCTGCCTGCCAGCGGGGACTGTGGAGTAATGCTCTGGAGCCACAACAATATCCTCCCCCCTGCAAAGCGATACAAAGTGGTGCCTCTTTCCTTCTCCCCCACTCCTGTTGCTCCTGCTTCGGATGGGAAAGGAGGGCTGCAAAGGGCTCAAGGCTTTGGGGCTTTCGAGTCAACCGAGGGTGATGTGATCGATAAAGGGTCACGAGATGGAGGGTGTGGAGGAAGGAGGGAGGGAGAAAACTCGCCTAATAGGAGAACCCTTGGAGAGTCTGCCGGGAAGTTGATGGGCAGAGAGATTCAGTCCTCTTTGGCCCACTGCACAATTAGCTCATGGAACTCTCTGCCACAAGATGTAGTGATAGCATGTGGCTTTAAAAAGGGGATGAGACACATTTCCCAGAACGAAAGAGGTCTGTCGACGGCTGTCCTGTGGAAGCTCCATGCTCACGAGCGAGAGGCAGGGAGTCCCAGTTGCTGGAGAGGCTGTTGGCTGTGCGCTGGGTCATCTGCTTGGCCATTGTGAGAAACAGCCTGAGTGGGGGCTCTTGCACATCTGCCAGTACACGTGTAACATGTGTGTTTCCCCCCCCCTCTCTCTCAGATGTGGTGACGGACTTTGACTTCTCCCCCTTTGATGTGGAGCTGCTGGCCACAGCCTCTGCCGATGGACTTGTGAGTGCCTGATGAAGCCCCTGTCCTAAGACTGGCCCCCAAACACTTTCCCCCTGGGGCCCCTTGCTAGGCTGCTTTTGGGGCTGGCAGATGGGCAGTGGCGATGTTCCCGAAGGTCTTAGCAAGGGTAATGGAAGCGTCCGGGGTGTGTGTGTGTGTGTGTGCGTGTTGCGTTTTCTGTCCCTCAATGGAAGTATTTGGGAGGGGTGGACAAGTGCGGCCTCCCCAGAGTGCCAGGCCCTTTCCGGAGGGACAGGCGTGGGAGGAGCTTGGCTGCTGGCTCTCCGTCCTGACGGCAGGTGTCCCCCACAGGTGAAAGTGTGGCGTCTCCTGGATTCCGGCCAAGACCTGTCGTCTTCCCCCCATATGACTCTGGGGCCAGAGGGCGGCCCGGTGGACGTGCTCCTCTTCCACCCCACAGCGGAGGGTGTCCTGGCTAGTGGGGCTCAGAGGGCAGTGAAGATTTGGGATGTGGAGCAGCAGCGGCCCCTGACAGGTGAGGCTGGGGTGGGGGGAGGTTGGGGGTTTGCCGTCGTCCGTCCGTCCATGGGGAGAGCTTGGGGGCCGGAATCTCTTGGAACTGCAAGGAGGAAGCCAGGCTTTTTATTTGCAGAGCATTGCACTGCTGAATATATGAACTAGTTAAATTGACTCTCAGTGTATAGCTATTGTTAATTTCTGTTTTTATGTTGTTATATTGATGAATGCCAATTAAAGGTCAATAAATAAATAAATAAATAAATAAATTTGCAGAGCAGCAGTTCCTGCACTCAGGTGCAAGAGGTGAAATCCTTGGCAGGCAGGCAGATGTGCACACAGGTCAAAAGAGAGAGGACTGTAAACGGCTGAGGCTGAACGCGCAGAGACAGAGCAGGCTGGGTTGGGGAGAAGGAGCTGGAAACTTTGGCTGTGAGACCCAGGAAGCTGGACTAGGTGGGCCCCCTTTGGCCTGAAGCGGTGGGGCTCCTCGGCTGTCCTTCCCCGCAAAGCTGGCAGAGGTGTGAAGTGGATCGGCTGTGGATCCTGTCAGGTGCGGGTGGTGAGAGACGGTTGCAGCAACAGCTGGAGAGGAAGCTGGTGTCATGTGGGCAGGAAATGAGGGTGCCGCAGGGAGGCCCAGTTGCACAGCAACCGGCCACGTGGTTTACCAGCTCTCTGCAAAGACTCCCCAGCCCCAGTTCCAGAAAGCGGAAGATAGAATTTCCTCACCGTTCCAGCAGGCAGGAGCTGTTCTCCGCTTGCAGCCAGTGCTGTCTGTCTGTTAGAGCCCTGCTGGGTCTGGCTCAAGGACCCACCTAGTCCAGCCTCCTGCAGTGGCCCCCAAGTGGGCAAGGAAGAGGTGCCCGTCTCCTGCCAGGGCTCCCTGCAGAGCTACTGCTGCTGGACCTGGAGGGTGGAGCAGAACCACCCATTTGGCCCCCATGGATTTGCCTCGTCAGCTTGCCGCTTGGCCCCGTGGCAGGGGGGCTGCCCCTGTTGATCTGGGGGAGAGGCAGGGGGTGGTTCAGAACACAAAGGCGCCTCTTTGCCCCAAACGTGGTTTCCATGGCTGCAACTGTGGCGGCAGCAGCATAGGTTTGTGCAGGGGAGTTAAAACAGAAGCATTCTTACTCTTGATCTCCGGATTTTAAAACTTGCCTGTGCCTCACGACGACAGTGAGGTAGACTAGGCAGAGCAACTCTCCCTGTGTGTCTGACTGGCTTGAGAGCGCTAGCAGGCTGGGTGTGGCTGGGTGCAGATTTGAACCCAGCTCCTCCCAGTCCCACTCCAGCCCTCTAACCACTTGGCTGCGCTGCCTCTCTGGAACGCGTGTGCCACCAGCCACTTCCCAGGGTGTGTGGGCTGAAATGGCCTCCTCCGCTTGTCCTGTCCTGGGGGCTCAGGGGTCTTGGGAGCGGTTGTAGTCCTGGCTAGGCTCGTCCTGGGCCCCTGCCCTACTTCCGGGGTGGGCGAGGATAGCAGACGGGTGAAGCTGGCTGTGGCAGGCCCCTGGCAGGGCTGGTCTCCCAGCGCCACTTGCGGGTCTCTCAGCCGGCACGTGCTGCCCGGACACTGACCTGCCCCCTTCCTTCCTTCCTCCAGAGCTGGAGCCTCACGAGGACCAAGTCCAGAGCCTGGCCTGGAAACCGGACGGCTCCCTGCTGGGCACGGCCTGCAAGGTGGGTGGGAGCAGCCTCTTCAGGAAGTGCCCCTTGGGTGAGGAGGGGGGGATGTCAGGGTCTCCTCAGGGCTGGGGATGGGGATGGGTGGCTGCTTGGGCAAGAATCGAGACTCTCTGCTGCCCCCCCCCCCGCCCCAGACAAAGGTGGGGCAGTACCACAAGCGGCCACTGGGTGGCACTTTGGGCACGCGGAGTCTGCCTTGCAGGAGCTTCTTGGGCTGCTTTCCCGAGGTTTGGCCTCCTGCTTCAGGTTGGAGCCCCTAACTCCAGATTAAGTCTGGTGCCTTCAGTGGTCTTAGTTGTACCTTTGGGGAAAACTCCCCCCCAACACACACACACACACGCATGCATGTTCTCTGCTGAGAATCTTTTGCCTTCTCCCCCCATTGAGAGACTGTCAGGATTCCTATAGGAAACCACGTCCTTCCGGGGGGGGGGGGAGCGCATCCTGGCAAAGGGTGCCGAAAGGGTGCACCTCCTTACACATACCCCCGCCCCGAGTTAAATTTGCCTCTTGGCCACTGCCTGTGAAGGTTTCCTTGTCCCCCCCCCCTTGTTCCCTTGTGGAGAGATTGGATGGTGGCTGGGGGGGGGGAGGGGAGACCTGGCTTGTGTAGCATCCCCTGGTATCTGGGGGGGGGGGCTCCAGCCCTCAGTACTCCCCTTTCTTTCTCCTCAGGACAAAAAGTTGCGGCTCTTTGACCCTCGTGCCAAGCAGACAGCCTGTCAGGTATTTGTTGGGGGGTGGGTACTTGGTGCTGGAGGAGGGGCCTCTGTGTGGTGGGGGGGGCACAGAATACTTGCTGTTGGCAACACACACTCTCAAAAAGGACATAGTGGAACTAGAACAGGTACAGAAGAGAGCGGCCAGCTGCGGCACCTCATGAGGAAAGGCTGCAGCGTTTGTGGCTCTTCAGTTTAGAAAGGAGGTGCTTGAGTGGGGGGGGGGGAACGGGACATGATTGAAAAGTACAAAATTATGCCTGGGGTGGACAGAGGGCTGTTTTTTCCCCCCCTTCTCACAACACCAGGACCAGGGGGCAGCCACTAAAGTTTAGTGTTGGGAGTGTGAGAACAGACAAAAGGAAATAGTTTTTCACCCAGCGGGTAATTAATCTGTGGCGCTCCTTGCCACAGGATGTGGTGAGGGCGTCTGGCCTGGGTGCCTTTAAAAGGGGGCTGGACGGATTTCTGGAGGAAAAGTCCATCGCAGGCTGCAGTCCGTGATGGCTGGCGCAACCGCCTTACGTTAGGAGGAGGCTGCTTCAGCATGCCAGATGCAGGGGAGTGGCGCCAGGGGGCAGGCATCTGGAGGGCCACTGAGCTACAGCCCAGCAGGGCTCTTCTGTTCTTGGGCACCCACCCTGTGGCCAGAACTCAGCTGCAGGGGCTAGCAGGAAGGCAACTCCTTCAGACAGACAGACAGACACACACACACACACGGGCCCTGCTCCCGACCACTCTGCCTGGGAGCCAGCTGCCTCCTGCTCCTGAATGGGTGTGGGACTGTGTGGTGGGGAGAGGCGCTGGGCAGTGGAGGGGGGGCTCAGCCCTCCCTCTCCCCCCACCTCTCTCACGCTGGGGTCACCCTGGGGGTACCTGGCTCCCACCCTCTGCAGCCCGGCAGCCCCTGCGTCCCTCGTTCCCAGGAAGGCCGTGGGAAGCGGGGAGGCGTTTGGGAGCCCTATTTATAGCCTTCCGTGCTGCGCTCTCAGGCCTCGGCCCCCCAGTGGGGGGGGGATGCGTTGCTCTCGGCAGCTTCCGTTCCTCCGTTGGCCAGTCCCCACCACAGCCGGGAAGCTGTAGGCATTGGGGGGGGGGAGTATCTGGGGCTGGGAAGGGCAGAAGCTCCACACCCAGAGCTGGGGCTGTCTCTGGATCCTGGGGCAGCAGCAGGGCGGGGGGGGGGGGCGCGTCTCTGTGCTCTGCTTCTTAGGGCTGGAGGGGGGGCTTGTGCCAGCCTGACCCAGCAGGGCTATGTTTGGTCTGCACTTCCTGTGCCTCTCCTGCCGTTGGTCCGGAGGGTGCCCAGGCTGGCTTGGCCAATGTCCTCCCTGGCACCCCCGGCTACTCTTACCTGCTACTGAGACCAGGTGGCTGCCCAGTGATTGTGGGGGGGGGAGAGAGACCGACCGTGTCCCCTGCTCTGCTCCTGCTCTGCGCTCCTTAACCCAGTGGAGCTTGGGGCGGTCTCTGCATGGGTTCAGGCTGCCTGCCTCGGAAGGGGGCAGTGTGCCCACTTCTTGACGGGCTGCAGAGGGCAGAGAGTGGGAATTCAGCACCCCCGTCTCCTCTATTTGCACGTGTTTCCGTGGGGCTGCTGGGAAGCCAGAGCAAGGGGGCCTGGAGGAGCAGGGACTCCTCCCGCACCCAGAACTGGGGGCACTGCTGTGTCAGGGTGGGGAGTGACGCACATGTGCGGTTGTCGCAGCAGCTCCAGCGGACGAGCCCTCGGAGGGGGAGGCTGATGTCACGGCCGGCGGGCGGGCGGAGGAAATGAGCAAGAGGCTGGGAAGGAGGTCCGGGCCAAGGCTGCCGACCAGCTGCCTTGGAAGCTCCCCGCAGTGCTGTGGTCGGAGCACCAGATTCTGGGGGGGCCGGGGGGGCAGATCCCTCTTCCGCGGCACGAGAGGGGCAGTCCAGGGGTTCCGTGCCTACCTGAGCCTTTCCGCCCCCTCCCCTGCAGCACTTGGAGGCTGCCTGGGAGCAGGGTGAAGCCTGTGCCTCCTGCCCCACGTTCTCGAGGGGGCGCAGGTGTGGGGGCCGACCCCCCTCACTCTGCCGCCTGCCTTCCTTCCTTGTCTCCACGCCAGGCGCAGGCCTTCCAGCGAGGGGGCGGGCTGTGGAATCCGCCGCTCTGTTGACTTTGGCGGCCGAAGCTCAGCTTCAGCCGGAGGCTTGGAATCGGCCTGGCTGCCCCCCCCCCGCTCTCTCTCTCACTCACACGGCTGCAGGTCTCACTTGAGCCGTTGTCTCCTTCTGGCCCCAAAGGGCAGGATCCGCTGAAGTCTCAGTAGCAGCAGCCGACCCTCAAGCTTGTCGGAGAGGAAGGAGTTGGAATGGGGGGGCAGCACTGCCACATGCAGCGGGGGGGGGGAGGAAAGTCTGCCCCCACCCAGAGGTTGGCAGGAGAGGCACCCAGTTCTTCTCAAGTGTTGCCCTCCTGCCTCCGCGTGTTTGACTCCAGCCTCGCTGGCAGAGGTGCTTCTGGAGGAGTCCGGGCCTGGGGCAGGTGTGGATGTAGGAGCAGGGAGACTTGGGTCACACACACACACACACACACACACACACACACACACACACACACAC